>CP142462.1:1820000-2110000 GCA_038049695.1 Cinnamomum chago
CTTGGGTCTGAGCGCATATGAAAACTGAATTGCCAAGCCCAAGTCCAAGTCCAATTTCCAAAAATTTGAGCCTGAAGATGGTCAATCTGAATAGGGTTTCATGTAGGCCATGACATATGGGCTCGGGCTTTGTCTCACCAAAAATAGTTGGGTCAATCTCAAATTAATCTATAATAATTGATCCAACATCCTTCTATAGCAATAAAGGTGCCCTGACCCACGTAGAAGATCTTGTTTGTTTGCTTCACAGCTTGTGTTGTATTGGCACCAGCAAATATCTGGCGTGCTTTTGAATTCTGTATGATTCCATCATCTGTTGTTGAAGTGACAAAAAAATCAAGTGTAAACACTACCACTACTTGTTGTATTTTAGAGTAATTCAGGTCCTTTTTTCGAGGCCACAAACCTGTTGGATTAAAACCCTTACTTAGTCCCTAATTAGCTGATCCTATGCCCATAATCACCATTAGTGAAATACTCACTGTTGGTTGTACCAGTTTAGATGAATTGATTAGTTTCAACATTTTTAGAATTTCACATTAGATTCATTTTAGTTTTTGAAAAGACTGTCAAGTGGAAATGAAAACTTTTAGTCTCTTACAATCAGTTTAAAATAGATGATCACATGTTTGCAACAGTGCAGCAGGGGCACAAACTTCACTGAGTTGACAATCAGGACAAATTCTTGAATGACATTTGGGCCATAGTATATTGATGGTGAGGAAGGAGTCAAAAAACAGGTAAAGCATTATCTCTGTGCAATTGACTTTTGGGGATGGATTGCTTGATTCCACAAGCCATGTGCTGGATTTAGGAAAGAGAGAGAACGAAATAGCCCTCACTTTCACATTGCTTGACTGAGTAGTACCACATTTATTAGAGGATGCAATGGGCCGGATTAATTAACTGTTGTCCTCCTACCTGCACAATTGGAGCTATGTTTGGTTGTGGTTTTGACCCTAATTTTTATTTTTCTTTTTTTGGGTGCCCCAGCCATCAGGATTGGGACCCAAGAGTGCCCACACAAGTAGGAACAGGAAGTCCACACAAGTGGTAAGTATCTTAGGTAGCCGAGTGATATGTAGGGCTGACAACCATATGAACAACCCCTTGTTGTCGGTTTTGACTCTAATCGGGTTCAGGGTAAATTTGCTTATTCTGTTGTGGGTTTTGGCCCTAGTTGGGTTGGGTGGGGGTACATTTGCATTTTTGCCGCCCCAAAATCCAAACACTGATCCATTATGCCCTTCAATGACACATTTACTCTTCATTGATAAGAACAATACATGCATTAACTACCTTTTTGTGCTATGCACAGTGACATCCCTGCCATGAGTAATGTTGATAAACGTCGTTATGCGATGCACCAGCCTTTGTTCCGGATATTCGCTTTTGTGACTTTCAGGCAGCCTCCACATTGTCAATAATCTAATCTTGTCTACCATGAAAGGAAGTAATAATTAATACTCTAATCATGGATTTTCTTTTGTAACTTTGGTTCTATACTACTGTATATGTATCTTTTCTCAAAGTAATGATAAATATAGACCAAGGAATTTAGACTTAAAGCATTGTAGGTAATCTTATCTAGTCTAGCATGAAAGGAGGAAACAGTTGGAGATTGCCACATTAAACCCAAAAAAAATCAGTTAGGTCTATTGCAAATACTACCATATGAAGGGTTTACGAGCATCCCTTGGATGCCTATCTAATTGAGTGGGAGGCACCTCCCTTCCACGTAAACAATATGGATTAATTGTTGGTCCTAGCGCTGATGGTGATGGACTTAGGGGCATGTGTGTCTGGGTGTGAGTATTAGATATATAAATATATATATAGGCTGCTACTCCTCTCAGCTGCAGTCCCCCTCTAATATCAGCTGCAGGCATGTGAGGGATGGGATGCCTTCACATGCCCTACACTGCTCCCCCCACATGCCTGCAGCTGGTATTAAGGAGGACTGCAGCTGAGGGGAGCAGCCCTTATATATATATATATATATATATATGTAAATTTGGGTTCATGAACATCCATCTATAGTCTCAAGTGGAGTATTAGCAGGATTGACCTTGTATAAAGTCCAACTCAACCATTGATTGTTTCACTTGTTTTGTGTAATTATCGTTCCTTTGATTAATGGAGAATTGTGCTGTATGCTTTTGTGTGTATCTATATATCTCTTCTTACATTAATGATAATATTCACCCATTTATTTAATTAATTTAACAAATTTTATTAGCTTGACAACTGTGTTTTCTATCAAGATTCAAGACAATGGTTGGATCTTTGTCAAATTAGGAAGAATATACCATTTCATTGGGATAGGTGGATGTGATGGTTTGGAGATTAATCATAGTTCAATTTCATGTTTTTATTGCCTAATTTGAAACTGTATCTTTCATAATATACCCAAATTAAATTATATATATATCCGAATGTATCTTAGTTTTTTTTTTTTTTTTTTTTTTTTTTTTTTTTTTTTTTTTGTAACGCGAGGTTCTCAGCCCTTTGGGCCAGAATAATCCCTACGGGCCCAAGAAAGAAAGCTGGGTAAAATTCATATATAGCCCCAGTGTGGTAGTGCAATTTCGAACCTACAACCTACGGGTGCAAACCGTGGTCCTTGGTCAACTGAGCTACCCATCGAGATTGTATTATTAATGGTTTAAAGTAGGATCAAGTAGTCACTACATGATCTACTCTAAACCATGGACAATGCAATCCTATCTAGCTATTTTATTTTCTTCCATTAAATACTCACACACTTGATACCAAGTCCTTACTCCTTAAACAACAATTAATACAACCAAAGGATTGTTCCTTCATAATTTCCAGGGGATGACTCTCCATCAAGCTATCAGTAGATTCACATATATAATTGGTTCCACCTCTAACTCTCTTCTTCTTTGAAAAAGATCTAAAAGTACTTTACAATATAAGAAAGTTCCTCAATTTACTTTTTAGGTGTTTAGGCTAAGAAAAACATTAAGACTATTTTTGTGCAAAGCAACTTTTGTACTTTTTTGTTTTGTCTGGTTTTTCCCTGCAAAAAAAAAAAATGCATTCAAGGACAAGAAGTCATTTTTTTGTAGCCTTACACAAGAAGTAAAAGCACATTTCACTACTAAAAATGTTGTTCACTCCAATTAAATTTAACTCAAACCATAAAAATTGGTAGTCAGTTTTTATTTCCATATAAAGCTTATGTACAAGTAAGATGCTATTAAAAATACTCCTCCACAAATGTTCCCTAACATACAATTTAATGGTAGAAAATAAAGTTTTCATAGACTTAAAAAAAATTTCTTAAAAAAGAAGAAGAATAGAGACTACCTAAAGCCTATTTGTGAGCCATGCATAATAGCCAATTAGCTGTGAGTTACACTCATGCAAAGGGATGTCTTTCACCAACCCTCCCCTTTTAGAGCATGACTAACAAGTAACAAGGTGCTTTTTAGGCATGATTTTTCTTCAAAAAACCAGTTTTGGCACTTCAACCATATGTTGTGTCCCCTCTCTCTCTCTCTCTCTCTCTCTCTCTCTCTCTCTCTCACTCACTTTATGCCTTTGGGGGCAACCATTGCCATCAGGAATCATGCAAAGCTTACATCCATAGTGGGGCCCATGATTTCCATAGTATGCTTGGTACATGAGTTGTCACTAGCCCTGCAAGTGGCAGCTTCTTTTGGGCTGAATTGTGTTGAGTCTAGTCGCACATGGGCTGCCCTAGACTAACTTTCCAGATTCCAGTTGGGTGTGTACCACGTTTGCAAAATCAGGTCTACTTCAAAGGGCACCTTGGCCCTATATTTGGCATGAGCCTGATCAACTTGAATCTCAGGCCCAACAAAAATTGCCTCCCAAGGAAATTATCAATTAGAAGAAAATGATGCCATATAAATCTTGGGGTATTCTCGCAATTGTATTGGGATTATATTATTAAAATTAATTAATTTCTTCCAAAACTTGAATCATCATGTTGGGGGCCCACCTTTACATGATTGAACATTCTCATGTCAAATGGACCCCTCCCTAGAAGAATTATCCCAAGTTTCACTTGAATTAGGATGATATCACTACAAGATTGTTTTCATAGTATATAACTTAACAGGATTATTTCCCCGGCCCTCAAGCACAAAACCCATACACATGCACAAGGTTAGTCGGGCAAAATTCCAACACACTTTATGGAGAGTAAACCCATGTCTTATGCCAGTCACCCAACTCAACTCCTGAATGGGTGGACTAAGTATAAAACTGTTCATACTTAAAAGACAGTGAACTTCTATAGTCTTAAGCAATCAAAAGACACACATCACACTTATTCAAGAGAAATCTGGTAGAGTTCCAAGGCACATTGATCCATGTAATGTGAGTGGGTTAATCACAATAAGAAAAAGCTAAGTATTGGTTACCACCAAGATGCAGTAATAATTAGATCATTTCCCTAGCTGTTTGTTGGAATTTTGTAATAGTAATTTACATGCTTGGTTGATTGTTCACTGGCATTAGGCGTGGGCTTGTTCACCCACCACCCCAGATTCACCTGGTGCATGTGTTGCGGGGTCGTGTGTGTGTCCGGGAGAATAGTCCTGTTAGTAAGGTAAAATATCCTATACCTATGAATTCCACATTATGTACTGTAATATTTATAATGTACTGTAATATTTACAAAACACACATTCATAACATGGTTCCCACATATAATTGACATGGGAAATAGGCACATGAGAGAGGCCCAAACCCAAACCCAACCCCCACACCCACCCATGTTGTTTTCCTTTCTACATTCTGGTGCCAGGGTCCACCCCTAAAGGCCGTTCATCATAACATGGGCCAGCACAAGTAGGTCTGGCCCACTAATCAAACCTATTGTGGGTCCCATCCTTTACACACAACATGCTGATGCCACTCCTTTTTCTCCTCGTATATAATTGTATGTACTCTGCATGTGCAATAGATTGCTGGAAATGGTCATGAAGTCACTATTCACAACCTTTCCCTGTCCCGCAGGACCACCATAACAATAGCAACTCCCTCATCTAGTTGGGCCCACCTGCTGAACCAATCAGCCCCCGCGTGAGAAAAGCTGTGATTAGTGGGGCCCACTATACATCCCTACCCTTTTTTTCCCATCTACCAACACACTAAAAACACATATCAAATCATACTTTTTTCCTATTTTCTCTCCCCCTCGTTTGAAAAGACAAGACTCGACTCGACTCGACTCGGTAGCCTGCCCTAGCTCAGACCGTCAACAATCGACAGCCCCAGTTCCCATGACAAGCGTGCACAGGTGCACTACCCATCTTCATCCTCTGAGGCTCCAACACATAGAAATCCTGAGGTAAAAGTAGTGGGAATTCACAATGGGGCCCACCTAATATAATCTAAACCGTTGGAGAAAACTAGGCTCCACTTAGACATGATGTCCTAGACTTTTACATCGATCTCAATCTTCTACACAGTTGGATTGAAGGTTTGTTGGTCTTCTCATTGAACCATCAATCCAACGGTGGGAAAAACTTGGATCGACATAAAATTCTAGGATTCCTCATATAATTGGAATCTGTTTTTCTTAAATGGTTCGGATTTTAATAGTGGAGCCCCATTGCGGCGGTGGAATACTTCACCTCAGGATTTGTCTAAGTTAAAGCCCTAGAAGATTCGGGTTCGTACACAAGTTCTATATTTCTCCTTTTCCCACTTTCCAAACACCTCAATTCCTATGCATTAAAATACAAAATACCGTACAAAACCGAAGTTGGTTATTTCCCCAGTGAAACTATTACATGAGAGTATGAGACCCATGTGTCATATGCCCCAAGCTTCATGTTGGGTCCTCCAAATAGATAATCCTCATTGTTCAAGATGATCCCCATCCTCTCAAAATATATATATTTATCATCAAATTTTAATTTAATAAAAGTTTTTTCTACCGTAAGATTTTCGAATGCAAAACTGAAAACATGATCGATTACAAATATCCGGCTACTCCAATTCCCTCATTTTGGACAGTAAAACCCGTTTTAATTGAATTAAAATTTGAGGATATGTTAATAATGGAGTTAATTGCATTCAGTTTGAACGGTCAACATTATCCTTTTATCTTTATGTGGACCCCACAGCACAGCGGAGTTTTAGTTCAAGCATGTATCATAGAGTACTGGTGTAATAGGGTGGGGAAAAGGGAATCCTATTTCCATCCTTTTCCCACTTCACAAACACCGAGCACTTCATTTTCCTATGTATTAAAATACCATAAGGGGTTGTTTGTTTATGGTCATTTACATATGTAAATGCAACACATGTGAAATAGTTACGCATCATTATGTTTGTTTGCATTCATTTACACATCACATGTGTAAATTGCATATGAAAATGATATGTAAAATAGCTCATTTTCACACACAAATTTTCACACCTCATGTGATGGTAAAATGTTACACATAAGAAAAGGATTCCCATCCAAAAAGGCGGACGGTGCGGGCCATATTTCCGTCAAAAACAGAGAAGTGGTTCGAAACCCATTCTCCCATTTTAATCTCAAGTTTTTTTCCCCTTCTTGTTGCCCCAGCCAAGAACGGTGAAAACACTTCTCTTCCTCTCCCAAATCCAAGCTCTCTCCTCCCAGGTATGGCGCCCTTTCTCTCTACATCTCTTTTTCTTTTCTTTTTTTTCTGTTCCACCCTCTCTCTCGTCCCCCCTCTCTCCCCTCTCCCTTTCGATAGGGATTTTCTGTGCGCTGTGATGTTGATGCAAGATCTGTAATATGAGTTCTTGATGGTGTTGGGTTTGTCTCGTCCCCCCTCTCTCCCCTCTCCCCTCTCCCTTTCAATAGAGGTCTGTTTCTTGATGGTGTTGAGTGCTCTCTTCCCCATCTCTCCCCTCTCCCTTTCGATAGGGGTCTGTTTGTTGATGGTGTTGGGTTTGTCTTTTGGGTACATTATACATGGCAAGGTATCTTTCATGGGTCATCTTTTTTTTTATTTGTTTTAGAGTTTTTGCTGGTGTTTGATTTGGTTTTTCCCTTTCTTGTAATGGGTTTGTATCTGGTTCGTTTGCTTGTTGATTTTTCCTTTTTTGCCATGGTTTTTTGTTTTTAGGAAAAGTTTTTTTTTTGTTCTTGTTTAGTGTTATGATGATCTTATTTATGCTTCTCTGTTTTATGTTTGGTATTGGTTTTAGTGTTTTATGCTTCCATTTGATGGGCTCTCTGTGCTTTGTTTTGTTTAATTTTTGCCTTTTTTTCTTAATATTTGGAACTCCTTTCACAATGCTGTCATCTGTGGTTATTCTCAAAGTGAATTAGCAATGCTCAAAAGGACTGTGATTGTGATTTGTGAATATTGGGAGTTCTCTAGCTACAGGTCTTAGTGGAAGGTTCATGATCATTGAATCAGAAATATCTATGATGTTTGATTATACATGCTTGATAGGGGCCTCTCAAAACAATGGCCTATCTGAACTGTTAAAAAATTGTCCCATCAAAACAATGGCCTCAGGAAATTCTTTGACACAGTAGATAGACATTCAAATAGAAGAATAATTCCATGATTCAATCAAATTAAGATTTCAGTGAAAACAAGCATAACATAAATGGTACTCAATCCTCACATCAAACATAACAATTTGGAGCTACTCCCTTCAAGAGATGATATCAACAACAAAGCCCACAAATCTAGCTTGATCTTCTGAACAGTGGCAACATTAGTTTTGAAAGACATTGCAAGAATGTCAACATCAATTCTGGTGGTGAACACACTACTGGTGCACCAAGTACAGGGTAGAGATGCAATGTGGATTGGGCTGCTCAGGCCGGGTGTGGTGTTTAGCTACCCCCATAGAAAATAACTCTCAAGGATTTACTCGTGTGGAGAGGGCTCATAGAAAGCAAGACCCAATTCTTATGTAAACAATGGTTTTGTGCCACTGTTTTTGTAGATGTTAATGAACTACACAGATTATTGAATCCCAGACTACCAAAGGACCCTGATCTAGCTTGTTGAAACCCCAACCAAACCCAGTTTTGGTACTTAAACTGATTATAAATGGCTCCCAGTTTTAGTATTTGACTGATTATAAAGGGCTATGGGCCAGGATATAGGTGGACCTGTCTCGAGACAGACCTGAATCTGACCTGTCTATTCAGAACTAATTGCAATGAGTCACAGTGATTTGAAGCTACCACTTTCTATTTCTATGGTGTACAACTATATACATATTATAGAAAGTCCTGTTCCTGAAACTGCCAAAAGTACTGATGTGGCTTATGGCCACAATGTAACCATAATTTGTCATTCATTTTAGGAAAAGATAATCATATGCTGATGTCCGCATGGGAATTTGCAGCAGGCAAGTTAAGTTGACACAAATGAGCTCACTTGTTCTAAGATCCTAGCCACCCAAGCCACAGGCCCTCCACTGAATATGCATTCAGCCAACTTTTTCCTCATTAAGGGTGTTGCACACTGTTAGATTGATCTTTATATAAAAGTAGGGACTTGGAGCAATACTTAATATTGTTATCACATATTAACCAATCAATGAAGGATATCATAAAATCCCATCAAATTACAGTGTCATTCTTCCTTCCACAATGCGTGAATGCATTGTTTGGTGGAATCCAGATGTGAAGAGAAGGGGTCTAGGAAAATGACAGGCACCAAAGTACCAAGAAACTACCTACCTAGGATGAAATCACCCCAACCCCCACTAATTTCCGAATGCCAGCAAGATCCGTCTGAGAAAAACCTCAGTGTGGATCCAATATCTGGACCCATTTTTAATCCAAGTCCAGGCCTGTGTCCACTGGACCCACTGGTCTGGTTCTTTGTTAATACAAATTTGTTATCCTTTTTTCTCTGAATGTATTTACTTTAGTGCTTCTTTTATTATGCACCACTAGTGTTTACTGGACAACATATTCTATGTGGACGAACCATTTTGTTTGGTCGTTTTCCTCCTATAAAGCCACTACTATCTCTTGGCTTTTTTATGGTGAATGTGGTGTTTTGCATTTCCTCTTTTTTAGTAGTTGAATCTGAATTGCACCGGTCGCCGCTTCTCCTGTCATTTTCAATTATATATTATTAATATCATGGATTTTGTATCTAATCAGCTTTTTATGCTATTATGTTATATAGAAATGGATAATGAAATATGTGGTGAAGATGTTGAATGCATTAATGTCGGTACATCTTCTGGAAAAAAACGTGGTAGGAGGGAAAAGAAGAATATCACATGGTCGGAGTCTGCAGATGAATACTTAGCTGATATATTGATAGAACAAATCAATCTCGGGCGAAAGGATGGAACTGGATGGACTTCGGAAGGGTGGAGGGAGATTGAACGAAAGATGAAAGAAAAATATGGTAGTGAATGTGTTAAAGATAAAATCAGAAATCGCTTAAGAACGATAAAGCATCATTACAATCATATCAAGACTCTCATGGGATTAAGTGGTTTTGGTTGGGATGACGTTACAAAAAGGGTTACTGCAAGTGACCAAGTGTGGGATGATTATGTCAAGGTGAGTAATTATAAATATATCTTAATTTTATATTAAACATTGTTAACTCAATAATTGTTACTTTATTTTGATCACATTTGTCTAATTCAGGCACACCCTGACTATGATTACTATCGAGGAAGAAGCGTGGTCAACTATGAAAAGTTTGCTATTATATATGGAGATTCAATCGCTGATGGAAGAGATGTGTTATTGACTAACCAACGTCCACCACATCCGATGGAAGCCCCCCAGGCAAACATCCATGATGTGGTGGGGGAATCAAGTAGCTCTGATAAGATGGATGAAGTTGTCTCTGAAGCACCACGCATCAGAAAACGCTCAACTGGTAGTTCTCGACGCAATGTGCAGGATGAAACTAAAAACGATTATGAACTTGCAAATGCAATTAAGGATATAAACACTACTTTGATCTACCTTGCTGACAAGATGGCTCAATCAGGGCCAACCCAAGCTGACATTGTTGCTGCCATCGAAGAGTTAGATTTAGACCTTACTTTAGAAGTAAGGGCTCTGAGGCTATTGAAGGATCTACAAGTGGCTAGTCAATTTCTTGCATTTTCAACTAAGGACCGACGCCGTGCATGGCTCATGGCGGAGCTAAGTGGCTCTATTTAGGATCGTTGGTTGTCTAAGCTTGCTTTTTTTGTGATATTGAGTTTGCTTTTTTATCATGGGACTCAGTTTGGTTTTTTTTTATCATGGGACTCAGTTTGTTTTTTTTTTTTTTCATGGGACTCAGTTTGCCTTTTTGTCATGTTATAATTTGAAATGACTCTATGTTATTTAGTGTTGTTTCCTTTATGATGAATGTTATAATGTACTCATTTTCCCATTTTTCTTATTGTGATCTATGGATTATGTAGATTAATCATGTTGATATATAGTGTGGATTATTATGCTATGTTAGTTTGTCTATTCTAATATTTGTCAATCAATTTTCTAGCAGTGCAAAAGTAATGGATATAAAGAAGAAGATCGTATTTTTACACGCAGTAGCAATGACAATGATTACAGTTTTACTTATATGGGACCATCATAGTAAACAAAAGAGGATTAAAAAGAGGAAGCGAGTACATGAGTTGTCTTTGTCTGGCCATGAGTTTACTCAGTACCTCATTAGGAGTAATCCCCGTAATGCATATGATTTACTACGCATGAGGACCGATGTGTTTTTAGAATTATGTGATTTACTAAAGAGAGAAAGGTTACTGCATGCAACTAAAAGAGTTTCTGTAGAAGAGCAGGTGGCCATCTTTCTAGCTACTGTAGGTCATAGTCAGAGAAATCGAGTAATGCAAATTCAATTTCAACACTCGGGCCAAACAATTAGCAAGTATTTCAATGCTGTTCTAAACGCGCTTTTATATATATGCCCAGATTTTGTGAAGGTTCCTGGACCAGAAATATCTACTCCAGCTCAGATTGCACTCAATCCAGTATTTTACCCTTTTTTCAAGGTACATAAATAATTTATACGGTAGTATCTTTTACCCCCTATGATGAATGTTTAAATTGTTATTGATGATAAATGTTTTTGTTATATTGGGATAGGACTGCATCGGTGCCATTGATGGCACTTATGTTCCAGCATGGGTATCAATTAAAGATCAACAACGATATCGATGTAGAAAAGGTTTTATTGCACAGAATGTAATGGCAATAGTTGGTTTTGACATGATGTTCCAGTTTGTATGTGCTGGTTTTGAAGGATCAGCCAACGATCAAAAAGTTTTATCCGATGTTCTACAAAATAGGGGACTCTACAATCTTCAAGTTCCCGAAGGTAAATATTAATTTCTAGATGTACATTTGAAAGTTATTATAATTTTTGAAAACTAGTTAAGCATGTTGCAATCTTCTGATAATTGTAATATTGAATCTTTATAGGAAAGTATTTTCTTGTTGATGCTGGATATGGTAATAGGCGAGGTTTTATTGGACCATATCGTGGGACCCGATATCATCTAAAGGAATTTGGAGCTCAAGCATTGGCTCCCAGGACAGCTAGTGAGCTTTTTAATCTTCGACATGCAAAGCTGAGAAATGTTATTGAAAGGACATTTGGCCTGTGGAAGGAACGATTTCCAATTTTGACACATATACCTCGAAATTATCCTATCAAGACACAGGTAAAGATTGTAAATGCATGTGCTGTATTACACAACTTTATCATGAAGAGAAGTCCTAGTAATGATGAATTATATGAACGTCATCGTCATGAAAGAATATTCAATATTGATGATGAAGATAATGATGATCGTCAAGATGAAGTGAACAATGAAGAATCTGATAGTCAATATGCTTATCGCTTACGAGATGCAATGGCATTAGAGATGTGGGAAGTTAATGCTAATAGAAGATCTCGATGAACTGACATGTAGGAATTTTCTCCCTTTTTTCACATGGAGGGATATTCATTTTGAAAATGTGACGGCTGCTGATTTTGTAAAGGGCACATGGTAAATTCTTTTTTGAAACACCATAAAACTTTTTATGGTTTGGACCTTTTTGTTTATATGGATTTAAAAAGTATATATATAGAAATGATCGAAAAGTTAGTATTTTTGGTATATAGTGGAGATGCAATAGAATATTTTAATTGTATATCTTGTGCAGTTGAGCCCAATTTATTGACTAATGATGGAGGGATTTAACTGGTGACATGTGTTTTTTTCATTTTTTTTATTATAGCAAAACTTCAATTTTGCTTTTCCATGTTTTCATGGTTTGACAATCATCCAAATATTTACAGGACAAAAGGTGGTGACTGTTTTGTGCTCCTAACTATTGCTACCATCAATATAATTTACAAAAATAAAAATATGTCATTTTCACATGTAGTTCAAACAAACGTGGTAAAATGATTCACATGCGTAAATGATATGAAAATGACAACAGTACGCAAACGTTGTAAACTGAAACGCATGTGTAAAGCTTACATATGTGAAATTTACATATGAAACATTTCCATATGTAAACTGCATTTACGCATCTCATGTGTAAAAGGCAAACGCCCCCTAAACCCTACAAAAACGATGGAGTCTGGGACTCTCAGTCAAACAAACAGCACCAGCTTTTCTCCTCTAAAACCCCACCCACTCCTCCTTTCATTGCCTCTCTATTTTTCTCAAATCATTCTGTCTTTCCCCTTTCTCACTCTCTCATGGCGTCTCTCTCTTTCTCTTTCTCCTTCTTCTACTTCCTCTTCTTTATCTTCACCTTCTCCTCTCTCTCTTCTTCTCTAATCTCAGTCTCACCTGACGTTATACTGTTGTTGGAGAAGATCAAACCGTCTCTGAAAGGAGCATCTGAGAATCTCCTTCTCTCCACATGGAACACTTCGGTTCCTCTTTGCCATTGGAGAGGGCTCAAATGGGGCTTCTCCAATGGCTCTCTGCTGCTCTGTGAAGGTGGTTTTGAGTCTAAAAATCTCTCCATTTTACGTGATTCCAGTCTCCAGCTGCTCTCTCTTCAGCTCCCAGCTGCTGGGCTTTCTGGGTCTGTCCCAAAAGAGATCGCAGAGCTTTCTTCTTTGCAAAGTCTCTATCTTGGAGTCAATTCGCTTACTGGGTCGGTGCCGTTGGAGCTCGGAAACAGCCCGGCGCTCTCCGCCGTTGATTTGAGTGGGAACGCGCTCAACGGGTCGCTTCCGCCGTCGATTTGGAACCTCTGCAGCGGACTCTCCTCTCTTCGGTTGCACGGGAACCGCCTGTCTGGGTTCGTCCCGGAGCCGGCCATCCCCAATGCGAGTTGCGCGAATTTGGAGGCTTTGGACTTGGGCAGCAACAGATTCGAAGGCGAGTTTCCGAAGTTCATCACGAGTTTTCCTGGTTTGAAGGAGCTTGATCTTGCGGATAATCTATTATCCGGCCCGATTCCTGAAGAGCTATCTGCGTTGAATCTACAAAGATTGAATCTTTCCTACAACAACTTTAGTGGTGTGGTGCCGGAATTCGGTTCCAACATCAGCGCGGAGGCGCTTCAAGGAAACAATCCCAATCTCTGTGGAGCGCCTTTGGGGAGTTGCAGGGGAAGTTCTGGACTGGGTTCGGGAGCAATTGCAGGGATTGTGATCGGTTTAATGGCCGGTATTGTAGTTCTCGCTTCACTGTTGATTGGGTTTGTGCAGGGGAAGAAGAGGAAGAACAGGGGAAGGAAGATTGATGAGGCGGAGGAGCAGGAAGATGAGGAGAATTGTGGTGATGTGGGCGAAGGGAAGCTGATTTTGTTTCAGGGAGGTGAGCATTTGACGCTAGAGGATGTGTTGAATGCGACGGGTCAGGTGATGGAGAAGACGAGCTATGGAACTGTTTACAAGGCGAAGCTTGTTGATGGAGGGACAATTGCATTGAGGCTGTTGAGAGAAGGGAGCTGCAAGGACCGGGCTTCTTGCTTGCCTGTGATTAGGCAGCTTGGGCGCATTCGCCATGAGAACATTGTTCCTCTTAGAGCTTTCTATCAAGGACAGAGAGGGGAGAAGCTTCTCATCTATGACTATCTTCCCAACAAATCTCTTCATGAACTTCTTCATGGTAAGCACTCAATTACCTGCATTTCAATTTGATTCTGTTATGTTTTCTTCTATTTGCGGTCAGCTTACATCTATCTTTAAATCCTATTCATGAATGATAGAGAATTGAAACAGAGGTACTCTGATGAATGGGCTGCTAAAACTAGTCTTGAAATTCCATCAGCTTGCCTGAACTTTAGCATGTCAAAATGGCTTTTCCACTATATTTCAGAAGAAGCAATTTAATGGCGCCTTCTTCATGGTTAATACAATAGTACTTGCATCTTCCTTTCATTCTGTTCTGTTTTCTTTTATATGTGAACAGTTAGAATCTATCTTGGTATAATATCCTTGAATGCTAAATAATTGCATGATGAAGTTGATCGATGACTCTAATACTGTAGCTAGTTTCCTGTTCTTGGTGCCATTAAACATCTTTTACTAACCCCCTTCAGAAAATAGTATTGATGAAACAGAGAACACCCAACTGAGTTAGCTAAAGTAGTATAAAAAGATCATCAGAAGTAAAGCATGTTAGCCTGTTTAAATGGCATTTCTATTGTATTTTAGACCAAATGACCTTTACTTTCTCCTGTTTTACTAATTCAACTCAAGTTTAGCTTAATTTAATTTTGAACTAAATATCCATATCATTTTGCTAAAAAGCCCAATACTAGAGCTGGGGGATTTGATTGCCTTTTTCTCTTCTTTTCCTCACTAGAAAGGTCTAAATGTTCACTTTTGGGTTTTCAGAAACCAGAGCTGGGAAACCATTGCTGAACTGGGCTCGACGACACAAGATTGCCTTGGGTTTAGCCCGTGGACTTGCCTATCTTCACAGTGGCCACGAAACACCCATCACCCATGGGAATGTGCGATCGAAGAATGTCCTCATTGACGAGTTCTTTGTTGCTAGGCTAACGGAATGTGGGCTAGACAGGCTGATGGTTCCTGCAGTTGCAGATGAGATGGTGGCTGCTGCAAAATCCGATGGGTACAAGGCACCCGAGTTAAGCAAGATGAAAAAGTGCAATTCAAGGACTGATGTCTATGCATTTGGGATACTTCTGTTGGAGATCCTGCTGGGAAAAAAGCCAGGCAAGGATTCAAGGAGCGGGGAGTTTGTGGATTTGCCATCGCTGGTTAAGGTGGCAGTGTTAGAAGAGACCACGATGGAGGTGTTCGATTTGGAGGTGCTGAAGGGGATAAGGAGTCCGATGGAAGACGGGTTGGTGCAGGCATTAAAGCTTGCCATGGGTTGCTGTGCTCCTGTGGCCTCTGTTAGACCAGATATGGATGAAGTTATTAAGCAATTGGAGGAGAACAGGCCAAGGAACAGATCTGCATTGTACAGCCCAACTGATACAAGGAGTGATGTGGAGACCCCCTTCTAAGATAGCTCTGGGGCCTTCTTTCCAAAGGAGTGAAGAGTTCTACTTCTACACCCTTTCAGCCAGCTATATTTTGGTATGGTTGGTTGTTTGGTTAGAGGATTTTGGGAGAGACAAGAATGGGGTGGGTAATGTACTGTAACATTTCTGGATGAGAAGTGTATGATCTCTGAATAGGGAAAAGCTCCTTTCAGTTGCTGGCATTCTCACCCTTGGAGCATGTTTTAAGATGTTGGGAATGTTGAGCTTTTTACTTGAACAATGTAAGCGTGCCTACAACTAGTTAGTCTGCACTTGGAACTATGGATTGTCATTAGGAAGTTGAGTACAAGTATTAGTATATTTCCACATAAAAGTGCTTGTACAAATGTAAACATTTCTGTAACTTCTGGTGAAGATCTTTGACATATGCTAGTTTCTCCCCATGCTATACTAGCATGAACAGATTAACTTGACAGGAATTTTTTTTTTAAATCTAATTATGAAACTTATATTAACTTATCATTGTAACCTGTTTATCACTGAAGCATGGTAACAGTGCAAAGCACTGGAGCTCTGTTAGTCATAACTCATAAGAGCCCCTCTTTTGTAGAAATAAGAAGATACTGTTTCACCCATTCCAAATTTGCCAACTATGTAAAATCTCTTCCTTGATTTTCTTGTTCTAAAGAAGCAATTGAGAGGGTGCATTAGTTGGCATAAGATTTTACGTAGTTGGCGAATTTGGATTAGGTGAAACAGTATCTTCCTGTTTAACAAAATAGGGTCAGGATTCCGATGAATACATATGACCTATTTGCTTGCATTAGAATATATAGAAATTCATGATCAAATGAGTTACACCAAAGGATTATTAATGACATAAAGTGAATCATATGAGGTGAGGGGTGAAGGATAAAGGCATCAATACGGCATGTCCTTAACTTTCCTACAATTTGAATTACTAGAGTGATGCGTGATACATAGGAATTAATATTGAAATAGACTCTACCAAAAGATAATTAAAGAGGTGAGGAATAAATGATACAAGGTGGAGATGTAGAAGTGTAAGACATTATATACCAATCCAAAAGCTTAAGTTGATAGATGAAAGGCCCCAAGATACCATATATCAACATAAAAGTTTAAGCAGATAGGTGAAAGACTCAAATAGATATATGAAGTGATGTCCAACTCAAGACTTAGGTGATGTGGGACATGAGACTTTCCAAAAGAAAGGACCTTCACTTTCCTAATGTATTGAATTACTACGGTGATGGCTGATTATTCATTCCCATCTTCTTTTGATTTTGTTTCCATCTAAGGAAACATTATTAATGCTCAATTTTGAGAATTCACCTTTGATATCCATTCTTCACCACTTGTGATATTCACCCTATGTATTCTAAACAAAGAAATAGGCACTTAATGTTTAATCAACTACAATTGTTTTATATGTATGTAAATTAAATAATAATATAAAAAAGTGGTGAAAAGAAAGTTATAATACTTTTAGGTTTTGGATTAAACTCATAGAAAGTTGATAACAATCAAGCCTAAAACCTTTGCTTACACAGAGGCCCACAACCCTATTTGGGCCAGAGTTCTAAAATTATGCTCAGAGTGCTCTTTTTGAATGCAAATACTGGATTAAACATTGGAATTCCCCTTGTTAATCAAGAAATGGAAGGATGACAAGCTCCCACAACAGAATCTTCAAAAGAAGCAGGGACCTCTCTAGACTGAAAAATGATACATGTAGCCTTTAAATAACCATTCTTAAAATAACATTGTCATCATGTACATTATACTAAATTCCATATAGCATGATATAACAAAACGAACTCTATCAACGAACTAAAGGGGCCACCCTAATGAAACTCACTTTAGTTGGTTACATATGTATAATGGCATTGTATATTATAATACTATTTTGCCCTTTTTCTGGATGCAGATTATCTAGTTTCTATGGATTGTATTTCTAAATGCAATAGTGGGTAAACTTTTTCAAAAGTACTTTACTGAATATTTTGATTTTGTTTGGGTATTGCTTTGGTCTTTTTCTTTTTGTTTAGCTAAATCTAACTCATTAGCTAAACACATGCTCTAAAAAGAACCCATTAAAAATCTCTAAAAACCTATTAAAAGCCAATACAATCATGGTTGCGTGGTGTTGCCATGTTAGCATCACACACATGCCTAGGGATTAATCCTTGGGTATTCCAGTTTGAAGAATCACACTCTTGATGAGTGGCCCAACTAAAATAAAAAAAAATAAAAGATTAAAAAACCTGAATTGGGTCTAATAAGTTATAGTGGAATTTATGGGTCCACCGCGAATAGTGTCACCAATCAAAGGCAGCTATTTCTTGTCATCAAATTCCTCGAAATTTTTAGACTTCTGCATTTTGATAACGTATAGAATCAAAGATGAATATCCAAGAATGCCCATTAAATAGCTTTTCTTTGCATGGAAATTGAATAACAGAATACCTTATGTCCTTCACCTCTCTTCTGGAGGATTATTTTATTTTATATTCTTTAGAAGTTGTAAATTAGAGAATATTACAATCCTCAGATAGTTATATTTTCCTTACAAAAGAGGTGAATTGTGCCAATTGTAAATTGATAGTTTTTAAAGCAGTGAATCAATCAGGATGGATAAAGTCCCACTATATTCCCATGCCATTTACCTTACAAAAAAATAATAATTATGGGGTCCACTTGAAAGCATGACTATTAGGGGGACATGGAGATGAATGGTGAAGAATGAATTAAAAGTACCCTCAATATCAGTCCAATTAGATGATCCCAGCCGTTAATTTTAGCTTATAAGAAGTAATGACCTATTGTTGGAGGAATATTAACAACATGTAGAGCGTTGGCATCAAGTTATTAGCGCTGTGTTTCTTCTGAAAGATGGTGTGTGCAATACATTTTGACAGCACTGATCATTTGATAGCTGAAGCCAGGGTTGTTTGTGCAAGGCCTGGCTTAGTGGCTAAACTCTAGACATACAGGTCCATATCCAGCACAAACTTGACATAAGCTGTTAGCATTTGGATTTAGCCCGGCTCGCCTCAAACATCTCTAGCCCAAGCCCACCCATTTAGTCCATTGGGCCAGTGCAAGCCAACCATTTTAGCATTTGTTTGGACAAATCACTCAGGAAACTATACAAGCACTACTTACTAAGCGCGAGCGGGGCAGGGAAGTGAGGCCCAAATGTTAAATGGGCCAGATTTTAGATTTTGGCCCAGCCGAGTACCGATACCTAGGGGACTGAACCCCAGCCATTTTTTAGATTTAGGGTGAGCACAGTCCATGAGCAGCCCTATTTGAAACTATGGGTCACTGCCCTCATCACAGCCTAGATGAAATTCAACACAATGGCAACGGTAGTGGAGACTGATTTTGAATTGGCCTAATTTAAAATGAGAGCCCCCACTGATGAATTTAATGGGTTGGCCTTTGTGGATTCAGATTCCACTGAATGTTGGCCTTTGCAATTGACTTGTAGTTGTGATTTCACTGGCTTTCATATGGACTATTCATTTTGTCCTATTTAATCAGATGGCCAGCTATTTCCATTGGAGTTCATTTTCTAGGGGTGGCTTCACTTGAATTCTACTGAACGGGTCAAGCACCATGGTGCTGTTGATAGACTGGGCCTTCAGTACCCAATGTAAACATTTCTGTTTGGGTGTACCTCTAAAATGGGTCTGTGAAGTGGGCTTCTCCATGAGGCACACCTATAGAAAATTTAAGCCGCTCAAAATGAACTCTTAGTTTATAAGATATTCCTAAATTTTACCTTAATAAGAGTCCATCCCTTTATAAAATCAACCATTTGCTAAGAAACGTGATTGATGAGTATAATCAAATTGTGTTAATTACATTTTAATCAAGCTGTCAAACTTACTATCGAAAAAACTTTTATTGGAGTAAAATTTGGAGAATGACCGTACGGTCTGAAGTGCCACTCCTACTCTGGTCAAAGCAATAGAGGATTCAAGCTAGCTGTTTTCCTTCCATGTCTGTACTACCCCATGTTTTACTTACACAGCCAACCACACTAAAACTTTTCTCAAAACAAGGGGCTTGAGACCCCACTCCTATCTGGTTTTCATCCATGTTCATTGAATTCTATGTTCCACATGAGGCCTTCCCACGCTTCCCACGAATGAGGAGAGTCTCACTCAATAGTGGGGCTTACATGTTGAAATTCAAATGGCTACAAATGAATGCCCTCCCTGTGTGGGTCCTGCTCAAATTTTGCGATGGAGAATTAAGGTCCACCTATGAACATGGCTAAGAAGTCTAGCCTTTCATTTTAGGGGCCTCCTCACTTGAACCTATGAGCTCACCTTATGCTTATTCATTGCCTTGTGAGACTCGACTTGTGGGATGGGATGGGGACCCCCTTCATTACCACGTGACAAGGTTAATTACCTTAAAATGGGGATCATCAGATGATTTTTCTGACAGTGACCTCTGTCGGCCAATTATGAGTTCACTCACAATCACCGCAGGGTAAATCCTTACCATAATATTTAATTTCGAAGTCCTTTGACTCCTTGATTAAATGATTACTAGTCGATAAATTTTAACTGTTTAAAATGAATGAACGTCAGATTCAATGGTCCTCTTCATTCGATGGGTGAAATATAACTGACTAATGGGACAATCTCTATTTTGTCGATTTGGAAGGATGATGCAATCTCTATTTTGTAGTTGATTTGGAAGGATGATAAGGTGGGGCACACTAAGTGGTGATAGGCGGGTGTAAGGATTCTCATTTTATCTTCTGTCTTTTTGTAATCCAAAGTGATGAGATGGAGGAGGAATTAGATCGTTTATCATGACACAATCGGACTATACAGTATTTCCTCTCATACGACGGTGGACCATGAAAATCCCATTGATTATGCCACGTGTCGTGTTTTCTAAGAAGTGGAGCAGTGCTTTCTCGCACGATTGCTGCTGTCGATGCTGTGCATGTCACTTCACGTTCTCTCTCTATCTCTCTCATCTGTTAAAGCTTCACAGAGGTTTCATTTCATTCCCCCACTACCATCTCACGTCTCTTCTCTCTACTTCTTCATTTATATTTGATTTCCTGCAACCCCATCTTCCTGACCATCTTTTCCAATCCATGTCGTCGATTACAGCAGGTCGTGTTATTCCCTGCAAAGGTAAGTAGGTAACCCAAACAAAATAACAAACCCAGTTGTCAGATATAATTGATGTCCTTTCTTTTTGCCTTGGATTCTTGCCTTGTCTTGTACTCTTGTCTCTGTCTCTTCTTTTTATTTTATTCTTCCTTTTTTTTTTTTTTTTTTTCTTTGGGGGGGGGGGGGTGTTCTTCTTTGGTGAAATCTCTGAATTCTGATGTTTGTTTGGATTCTCTGAAATCTGATGTTTTGTGGGTGCAGCTGCTGTTGCATGGGAAGCAGGAAAGCCTTTGGTTATAGAGCAGGTGGAGGTGGCTCCACCACAAGCTATGGAAGTCAGAGTCAAGATCAAGTACACTTCCCTTTGCCACACCGATCTCTATTTCTGGGAGGCCAAGGTAATTAATCAGACACAAACCGTCTCAATTTTTGTTAAATTCTTGTTTGAGAAACCCAGTTGCACCCCATTTTTTTGACCCCTCATTTGAAATGAATGATTGGTTCTTGTAATTCTTTAGATGGGGTCTGTTAAAAAGCTTTGATTTTTTAGTTCTGTTGGTTATTAGCAGTTGGAGCTGCCAAATCATATGGCATGCGTCGATTCTTCAAATGGGTTCTGTGAAACAGATTTGATTTTTTCTAGTTCTGTTGGTTATTAGTACTTGTAGCTGCCAAATCGTTTTTGTAGTTTTTTTTTTTTTCCCACTTATAGCTGCCAAATCATATGCTATGTATCGATTCTGAGAATGGGGTCTGTGACAAAGATGTGATCTTTTAGTTCTGTTATTTTTTATTAGCTCTTGTAGCTGCCAAATCTTATGGTATGCATCGCTTTGATGTTGTTTGGCATTCAATTTTGGATTTCAGGGTCAGACTCCACTGTTTCCTCGCATTTTCGGTCACGAAGCAGCTGGGTATATTTAGTTCTACACCTGTTGATTTATATTTCTGTATTTGAGCTTCTATTGATTCAGGTATGCATCTTGGGTTTGCATTGAATTGGATCCTTTCTGATTATAAATAGATCTTTTCAAAATAAAAACTTCAAATTTGGGGGAATAGAATGAAGAACTCATTTCATTGAATTGTTTCCCTGATATTTATAGAAGTGAATTATAGAGCTATTCATTTATTAATCCTATTTCATTTCTTTTAAATATTGTTGTTATTGAAACCTTTCCCCAATCTATATGGGGCATGGGGTGGGTCAGCTTTATTATCAAGCTGCCAACTTAAATCAGTTGTCTCTGTTTTGGTTGTTAAAACAAAGGAAATGATCTCACAACTTTATTGGGGCAGATAGATGTCTAATGAATTGAAGATTACTTGTTGCTGATTCGCTAAATCACTTGCAACTCGGTGTACATCAAAATAATCTTGGAAATGATAATAATTTTTATAACATTCTATGATGTTCTAAATATTCCATAGAATTGGAGTCATGTTTAATGTCCATAACAAAACAATTTCATGGGTTGTGATCAGAACTGAAGTAGGCTTTCTTTTCTGAGGAAAAAGAACATCGCAATCTGACTTGGTGAATAGTAAATAATTGAGGAATGAATAATGATTGAGGCAAGAATTTGTTTATTTATATTTTACTTGAAGAGACAATAGTAATTGAGCAAAACAGTTTTTGAATAGTAGTTTTCAAGACAGTGTACCAGTTTTTCAAGATTTTACCATGTTTTCAATTTTCAAAGACTTCTATTCTTTTCATGTGTGCTAAAAGGTTTCAGATTTTAGTGGTCTTTTTAAGTGGTTAATCAACACTTGAATTATAGCTCATTTAGATGTTTTTTGCTTGTAAATCCTTTTAGGATTGTGGAGAGTGTTGGTGAAGATGTAACTGACCTTCAAGTGGGGGACCATGTGCTTCCTGTATTCACTGGGGAGTGCAAGGAGTGTGCTCACTGCAAATCAGAGGAAAGCAATATGTGTGATCTCTTGAGAATAAATACTGACAGAGGAGTAATGCTTAGTGATGGGAAATCTCGGTTTTCAATTAATGGGAACCCTATTAACCACTTTGTTGGCACTTCCACATTCAGTGAATACACTGTTATTCATACCGGTTGTCTCGCAAAAATTGACCGTTTGGCGCCACTCGACAAAGTTTGCATTCTTAGTTGTGGTATCTCAACAGGTAATTGCACGCAAATGTGGATTTTCAGTTTATTAAAAGCATAAATTTTCATTATGTTTGGTGGTGGTGTTAATGCACATCATCATAAATTTCAGGTTTAGGGGCTACTTTAAATGTAGCTAAGCCGAAGAAGGGATCGTCAGTAGCTATCTTTGGACTTGGAGCTGTAGGCCTTGCTGTAAGTTGGACATATCTTTTCTCACTGCCCTTGATTGTAGCTTGCAAATCGTTATGATGCAATTAAAGCGATGTTATGAGTAGTCCCTTGCCTGAGGAAAAATAAGATCCATGATCAAGCTAGCTATTTGTTATTCTTTCAACTTTGTTTGTGGAAGGATTGTGCTGATAAGAGTAGATTCCCTGTTTAGCTGCCTCCGTAAACATGCTTAGTGAGAATTTGAGACCTACCACTCATCTGTACTTGGGTTTCTTTCATGGTTTCAATTATCACATCGGATCTGTATTGGTTTTTGTGAAAACAGTTATGTATCCATTACATTGGCGTATTGGTTGTTTCGGTATGATTTTTGGTAAGTATAAAAAAATATGAAAAAAAAAATGTCTACAAAATCTGAAAGAAAGGAAAAATCCCAGATTTTCTTTTCTCTAGATTAACTGCCCCGTTTTTTGTGTATTCCACACTACCAGTCCTTGCAGTACTATAAGTTGTTATTTTTCTTTTGAGGTTGTATAATAGAATATTAGAATTTTGAATTTTCAAATTATTATAGTTTTTTAGAATTAGTTGATCAACTATGCCACTTTTGAAATCAATAAACCTTTTTGTGTATGAATGAGGACAAATATCATAAGTACAACTCTAAACACTGTAGTTTATGCCTTCACTTCTTGTGGGGCCCACCTAGATGAATATCGATTGAGGGAGACAAGGGGTTAGCATGGGGACTGGGGACTGGGGTTGTGGTTATTTAAATATCAGTTCGATCAAATGATTGTAGCCCGTGATTTTTGCTCCTAGAGTTTTTCTGGTCAGTAGTTATACAATAATATAAAAGAAGCTAACAATGAACAAAGTGTGGCCTGTTGGTTAAAGCAACCCTGCACCTGGAAGAACAACTGTTTGGCCGTAGCAGTGATACATATTGGCGTCTCGGTTGATACACATGCGATGCTTGTATCACACTGATTCCATGACTCAGTTAGCCACAAAACCAAAACATACTGATTTTCAATCCGTGACTTCATTCTTCTTCATCATGTTGACAAGCAAGTGAAAGCAAAAACTGTTCCAACAGAACTTTGATATACTAGTTTTAATCCTTTTTTTTTTTTTTTTTTTGGATTCATCAATATTCATTTCCTATAATCAATCTAGATGGATTGAACTGGTCAAAGTCATAACTTTCCAACAAAGTGCTCCCATATAGCATGCCCCGAATCAAGATCAAACCCTTCCATTCCATAGGCGAGGTGGTAGTGACACTGTCCCTCTGTGTAGGTGATCTTGAATCGAGCACAAGCTAAGTTTTCCCATATATAAATTAAAAAGATCTACCCTTGACTCCTGCTGATATCTCCAATTTTCAATTAGTCCTATATCAGTTAAAAACATGTTTATCAATGGCTTCTAATTCACAATTTTTCCATCAACAAGCAATGGAGTAAGAGCTCACTGACCTCCTTTAACAGCATAAGCAATATGGAATGGATGTTTTGCTTGAGAAGCTGTGATCTTAGGTGACAAATTATCTTGTACCATAGGAAAGATTATCAAATAAGGATGCCAAATGAGAATGGACTTTACACCCTATTCTCATGTTCTATGGATCATCATTTTAGTTAAGTACCTTCCTGATGTGTTTATCCTCCATTGATTTACAGGCTGCAGAAGGAGCCAGGATTGCTGGTGCATCAAGAATTATTGGGGTTGACAGGAATCCCCAAAGATTTGAGGAAGGCAATTCATTACCCACCAAGTGAATCTAACAATGGTTTTTTATAATTAATCATTTTTTAGAGCTCTTGCAATGTCACTTTGTTTTTGTTCCCCTTTTCCAGCAAAGAAGTTTGGTGTCACTGAATTTGTAAATCCAAAGGATCACAATCGACCAGTCCAAGAGGTGGGTTCCTTTCTTTTACCTCCTTAATTTTTTGTTCTTATTACTGGTGATCCATGACGCTCCCATAGGATATTTATATTTTGCTTGTAAGTGTAGAAGATAATAGGCCCAGCCCAACAAGGGCTTGTAAGGCCCATGTATAGCCTCCCACACACGTGGGATATACTCAAGATTGTGTAGCTGTTTTCTCTCATTCATGTATAGGATAGGATATATTGTTTCCATTCTTTTGTATTCTTTCCCTTCTTTGTTTATTCTAATTTGTAATCTTTACATAGTTAGAGCCTTGATTAAGGCATAATCACTTTATAAATAGAACAGTCGTTGCTCTTCAATGGCATGACCTTTTCCCACTGGTTCTCTTCTTCTTCCTCTCTCAACCTTTTCCCACTGGTTCTCTTCTTCTTCCTCTCTCTTCTTCACATACTATTTCATGGTATCAGAGCTCTGTGGGATCTCCTCATCACAACTGTCTCTCAGTTGCAATCCCATCTCAAGGTTCTAGAAAAGAATCTCTTTCTCACGACAGTTTCACTGTGTCGACAATCTGCAGAGAGGAAATCAAGGTGGGCCATCATCCAATCATCCATCTCTCACAAACGATCATCTCCAGAAGGGTCGCCCATATTTTATAGGAATTCTGGTTATTTTTTCAGAATTTTTGACACATCTGAGGTAGGTCATCTACTACTTCTTGTGATTTTCTAGCTTTTCAAGATACTTTTCATCAGATTCGTCCCATCTTGCGGATTTTCATCCGATTGGTATGCAACTTGATCTGAAGGATAGTAAAAATTATCACACAGAGGACTGTGTTCACTGATCACAGCTTGATCTCATTGTGGGCCCCACGTGTCCATTCCAGCAGCCAAAAAGGAGGTCGTCAGCCTGCTTTGGCATTCTTTTTGGGTCTGTTTTGGGATCTTCTTCTCCAGCAACAGATCTGAACCATAGTTCAGACTTCTTTGGCCATCTATTTATTATCTCATCCTCCCTATCTCTCTTCTTGGCGTGGTTAAGTGCAGAACAATTCTTCTACTTGCTGACTTTCTGGTTTTATTTTTTCTGTGATACATTCTATTGCTTTTGTGATCATGGAAAAATACGATGTTATTCCTGTTAAGTTTAATGGGCAAAATTATATGGCTTGGTCCTTTCATCTAAAGAACTTTGTAGAAGGACAAGGGCTATTTGGTTATCTAGATGGAACAGTTACTAAGCCTCCCACTCCTAGTACCACGGACTCCAAAGCCGTAGCCACCTGGTCCAAGGAAAATGCCAAGGTGATTACTTGGATTCTGAACTCCATTGATCCCTCACTTGTTGTGGCTCTTCAAGCATATAATACAGCAGCAGATATGTGAGCTCACCTCAAGAAGGTCTACCATCAAACCAACAAAGCCCGGAAATTTCACTTGGATAGTGAAATTGCTAAATTTACTCAAGGGGATAGATCTGTGCAAGAATACTATAATGGCTTCCTCACCTTATGGACCGAACGGGAATCCATGTTGATTCAGACCGTCTCTCCTGGCTTTCTCTCCGAGGCTCTTAAACTCCAAGAGGAAACTCACATCAGCCAGTTCCTTATGAATCTCCGACCAGAATTTGAATCAGTTCGGTATGCCCTTATGAACCGAGAACTGTCGGCTAATCTTGATACTTGCTTTCAAGAAGTGCTTCGCGAAGAACTTCGTCTCACCTCCCAACGGGCTATTCTTGAAGAACCAAAGGCCCTCTTTGCACCCCTTCTGGCTGACTCTGCTCTTCTAGCAACTCCAAATCAGAAGCCCACTCAATGCTATGAGTGCAAAGGCTTTGGTCATATTGCCAAGAATTGCCGCAAGAAGTTGGTTTGTCGTTACTGCAAGAGGTCTGGTCATCTTATTGATGACTGCCGCAGCCTCCAGCGAAGGAATGAGACGCAGCCTAAAAAGCTCCCCTCCAATCTGCCGAGACAGAATCTTCCTTCTGCATTCCAGGCTCAAGTACCGTCATCCGATACAGTAAGCACTTCATCTGGGGCTGTATCCATGACTCTTGCTCAAATTCAAGAACTGATCCAGAGCACGGTTACCTCTGCATATGCGTCAATGGGTCTTTCTGGCGGTCGGTATCAAACTCATTCTCATATAGCATCTCCTGCTTTTCATTCTTCTGCTTCTCTTTCCTCTCCTATTACCTCTTCCACATGGTTTTTAGATTCAGGAGCCTCCAATCACATGACATCTGTAGAACATAGTTTTACAGATTCCCACCGTTACCTTGGAAAAGAGAAAATAACCACTGCTAATGGGGATCAACTACTCATTTCGGGAGTTGGTACCATTACTTTATCTAGTGTTTCTGGCCAGTCATTCACCCTTCCCAATGTTTACTTTGTTCCCAAATTATCGGTCAATCTACTTTCTGTAGGACAACTTATAGATGATGGCTATCTTGTTCACTTTTCTTCCTCCGGTTGTGTTATACAGGGGCGACAAACTGGGAAGGTGATCGCGACGGGGAGTAAACATGGGCGCCTATTCTTGCTGGACATTGGACATCATTCTTTCTTTGCTTCTCTTCTAATTTCAATAAATTGTGGACTATTTGGCATAAACGTCTTGGTCATGTGAATAATGCGCATTTGCTTTCATTATTTAAATTTGGTTGTTTAGATTCTACTATTGATAATAAAATGATGTCTTCTTTATCTCAATCAAAGTGCGAAACTTGTTGCTTAAGTAAAAGTCATATTTTACCTTTTCCTGTTCATAATGCTCGTGCTTTGGCATCATTTGACATTATTCATTCAGATGTTTGGGGAATTGCTCCTACCTTGAGTCGGACAGGTTTTAAATACTATGTGACCTTTATTGATGACCATTCTCGTCATACTTGGATTTATTTTATGCGCATGAAATCCGAAGTCTTCTCCATTTTTCAAAAATTTTATAACATGGTCCACACCCAATTTCATAAAGCAATCAAAATTCTTAGATCAGATTCTGGTGGAGAATATATGTCTCATGAATTCTCTACCTTCCTGTCTGATAAAGGAATTGTTCACCAAAAATCTTGTCCGCATACTCCTCAGCAAAATGGGATTGCGGAAAGAAAGAACAGACATATTCTTGAAACTGTTCGTACTTTGTTGATTGCATCCTTAGTCCCTTCCAAATTTTGGTGTGATGCTGCACAAACTGCTGTGTATCTTATCAACCGTCTTCCTAGCACTGTTCTAGGAAAGACTACTCCTTACGAAGTTCTCTTTGGTCAAACCCCTTCATACTCTCACTTACGGGTTTTTGGTTGCTTGTGTTTTGTTCATCTTCCTCCTGCTGAGCGCACAAAGTTATCTCCACAGGCTGCTAAATGCATCTTTTTGGGTTACAGTAATGAACACAAAGGGTTTTTGTGTTATGATCAATTGGAAAAACGTATGCGCATCTCTCGTAATGTAATTTTCTTGGAACATATTCCCTTCTTTTCTTTACAATTGGATAATCATCCTATTGCTGTATCCTATCTTCCACATTTCTCGGAGTCTGAGTCTCCATCACCTCTTCCCAAAGTCTATGTCCGGCGGAATAAGGTCTCTCCCCTGGCGACTCCCTCTCCTGATCCTATCCCAGCGCCGCCTACTGCATCTTCAGGTAATGATACACCTTCTGATAGCACCATCTCTCTGCGACGCTCTAGTCGTCTTTCTGTTGCCCCTAACCGTTATGGCTTTTCTGCTCTTCTTACTTCCTTAGATAGTACTCCTATCCCCACTTCATATTCACAGGCCTCAAAGATTGCTTACTGGCAGGATGCTATGACTGAGGAATTAGTTGCTCTTGAAGCAAACAAAACATGGGAATTGGTACCGACCCCTGAGGGAGCCTCTGTGATTGGCAGCAAATGGATATACTCCATTAAAGTACACTCTGATGGGAGTCTTGATCGCTACAAAGCCCGATTGGTTGCACAGGGATATAAACAGGAATATGGAATTGACTATGAGGAAACATTTGCACCGGTAGCGAAAATGACCATCGTTCGTACTCTTCTTTGTGTCGCGGCAGCCCGCAACTGGCCTCTATGGCAAATGGACGTCAAAAATGTCTTTCTACATGGGGACTTGAGCGAGACTGTTTATTTAAAATCTCCTCCAGGATATACTTGTCCTCCAAAGCATGTGTGCAAATTGAAGAAAGCTCTCTATGGGCTTAAACAAGCTCCCAGGGCTTGGTTCGATAAGTTCCGTACAGTAATTCTTCAAGCCGGATTTCGTCAGAGTCACTCTGATAGTTCCCTCTTCCTGAGATGGACATCGAAGGGCTACACTTTCCTCTTAGTCTATGTTGATGATATGATTATCAGTGGAAATGATACTGCTGGGATTACGGATCTCAAACACCACCTTACTCGCCACTTCAGAATGAAGGATCTTGGTCCTCTCACCTATTTTTTGGGGCTTGAGTTTGTGCGTAATAGATCAGGCATTCGGGTCCTTCAGCGCAAATATGCGACAGATTTGATCACATCAGCCAGGCTTGATGATGCTCACTCTTTTGATACGCCTCTGGAATTGAACAGCAAAATCAGTTCTGATGATGGCACTCCACTGGATGATCCATCTGTTTTCCGGCGGATAGTTGGTAGTTTGCTCTACTTAACTATGACTCGTCCGGATATTTCTCATGCAGTTCATACGGTTAGCCAGTTTGTTAGCAATCCCTGCAAACCGCACCTTGCTGTTGTGTTACGCATCCTCCGCTATGTTAAAGGAACTCTTCATCATGGTCTCTTCTTCCCTTCTGATAATTCTCTGCAATTATCAGCCTATGCGGATGCTGACTGGGCTGGCTGTCCGGACTCTCGGAGGTCTACCACTGGTTGGTGTATGTTTCTTGGCAACTCTCTGATTTCATGGAAGTGCAAGAAGCAAACCACTGTCTCAAAGTCTTCTGCTGAGGCCGAATATCGGGCAATATCGTCCGCCAGTGCTGAAATTATCTAGCTCCGCCGCCTTTTGTGTGAATTAGGTGTTCTTGTTGGTCGTCCCACACCTCTCCATGGGGACAATACCAGTGCTACGAGAATTGCCAATAACCCAGTCTTCCATGAACGAACAAAGCACATTGAGATTGACTGTCACTTCATCCGTCAACATGTTGTTACTGAGAAGATAACTCTGCCTCATGTCTCTTCGTTCAATCAGTTGGCGGACATCTTCACCAAAGCTCTTCCCAAACAGCGTCATCACGATCTAACTAGCAAATTGATGTGTTCGAACTTACCACATCAATTTGAGGGGGAGTGTAGAAGATAATAGGCCCAGCCCAACAAGGGCTTGTAAGGCCCATGTATAGCCTCCCACACACGTGGGATATACTCAAGATTGTGTAGCTGTTTTCTCTCATTCATGTATAGGATAGGATATATTGTTTCCATTCTTTTGTATTCTTTCCCTTCTTTGTTTATTCTAATTTGTAATCTTTACATAGTTAGAGCCTTGATTAAGGCATAATCACTTTATAAATAGAACAGTCGTTGCTCTTCAATGGCATGACCTTTTCCCACTGGTTCTCTTCTTCTTCCTCTCTCTTCTTCACATACTATTTCAAAGTTCACTTTTTCATTGACCTTCCCAGGTGATTGCTGAAATGACTAATGGCGGAGTGGACCGCAGCGTAGAGTGCACTGGAAACGTTAATGCCATGATATCTGCCTTCGAATGCGTTCATGATGTATGGATTTCCAAAACACTCCCATCAACATAAATTTTTGTTACCATGCCTTCTAACATTCACTCACATCCATGTGCAGGGTTGGGGTGTAGCTGTGCTGGTTGGGGTGCCCAACAAGGATGCTGTTTTCATGACAAAGCCAATAAATTTGCTCAATGAAAGGACTCTCAAGGGGACCTTCTTTGGGAACTATAAGCCTAGGACTGACCTCCCTTCTGTCGTTGATATGTACACAAGGAAGGTATAAATAGTTTTTCAATCCATCTCCTATTTACATGTGGTGATATGAAAAATATTTCTCTGCTACTCAAGCTAGAAAGTGAGGGAAACCTTATTATTTTTTTTGTAGGAACTGGAAGTGGATAAGTTCATTACCCATAGAGTTCCTTTCTCTGAAATCAACAAGGCCTTCGATTACATGTTGAATGGTGAGGGTTTACGGTGCATCATTAGCATGGAAGAATAGAGCAGAGCATGAAGAGAGATTAGGAGCTTGGAGGGATTTGCAGTTGCTAAAATTCTCTTTATGTAGTAGTCCAAGTTCTGTTCTCTGCATAAGCAGCTGTTGGTATGGTAGATGTGTTAGTTTGGGGACATTTTTCTTATGAGAATAAATTCGTATTTTAGTAAAACAAAATTAGCTATTGTCACTATATTTTGTTTCCTGCAATGCAAGTTAGGTCTATGCTACCTTTGTTCAAAAGTAGATATAAAATTTAGTTCGACAAATTTTTATTTTCGACTCTAGTGTCAACCTTTTCTTAGTTGGGCTTGGGACTGAAACATGCTAAGCTATACAGCGACAGGTTTATTAGTATCAGGACATTAATGGTGTAACAAAATGATCAAAGCTCACACAATATGCTTTGAGAAAAAATAGGACCATTTTAGGAGAGACTAATTCTAAGGTGGTCACATAAGTGGATTAAAGTTGAAGAGAAGTATGTTAAAAAGAAAATTCCACATTAAAGTTGGTGAAAGGCCTCTTGGGAAAAAAATGTTGGTTCATGAGAAGGTTGGCTATAGTTTGGCACTTTACTAACATAGTAAAAGTCAAGTAAAGCCTCTATTTTTTCCAACAAGATGTCACATCAAAAACACTTTAATTCAAAACTCTCTCCATCTTTTTCAATAAATGTAGAAAATCAACCACCTTTATCCACTAAAATACAAACAACTCCACTTCTCCATACAGAAAGTAAAAAAGATACCATAACAAACAACTAAAAACAAAATACCATCATAATCCATTTATATTTTATTCTTTCTTCAAAATCAACTTTACTTCACTTGACTCGATTAGTGGAGACTTTGGCCAAACATAACATTACAAGTAAGAGGCTACATTGAGAAGAGTCTCAAACTTTTGGCATCTCAAATGCTGACCATTAGGATTTGAAATTCCATGTTGGGTATAGCATTTGGAAAATTTCAAACTCCAAACAGAAATCTTGCAGAAGAAGACCCCAATCATTCTTGCATACAAGGACCTACCTATCATGACACCCTTTCTTTGCTAAATCAAATCTACCTTTTAGATCGTTGGACAAATATGGTCTGTTGAAAGTGATCACATGCTTGTTTGTTTTTCATCAGCCATCATCTGTATCTCACTGACCACACGGTTTGGTAGTGGCACCTATTTGGAATGAAAGGTCCATATCACATTACTTCTTTGGCAAATAAAGAATCTCTGATTGCAGGCACTGGCTTTATGACTATCAGTTTGGGCTCCTTCCTGTGGGCCCCTGCTACGTAGGGTGATGGAAGCCACAGTAGTAGGCAATCATGGCAGTTGAGGGAGGAATTACAGGGTCTCATCATCCTTAATCTATTGTTGGGTCATCATCTTTGGCCCATCTCTAATCTAACCCAACAACTTTCTATCTTGGGACACCTATATCATCAGTGTTGTGCATCTCTGCATGTCAGTGGATGTGAACACCCTGCACTTTATGAACTAATGCCATGAGTGGGATGTGTGGAACTCCACCTTGGGACACACCTATTGATAATTCAAACGGTTCAAATGTATGCCATCCCCTTTGGTAACATATCTTCAAATTTACTTCAATAGATGGTGCATTAGTGATGTTACTAGTCATGTGCCCAATCTTAGGGTGCGACTAATTTCTATTGAAGTAAAATTTGTGGATATGTCACCAAAGGGGATGCCATTCATTTTGTACATTTCAAACTATCAGTAGATGGGTCCTATGGTGGAGTTCCAAACATCTCATCCATGTGAAACATGTGGAAGACATTTTGGACTCCTGAATCTAACATCAAAGAGTTTGAAGGCCTCTTAGGTTTTGACTTTGACTTGTTTGGCATGTCTAGTCTATTTGAAATAGAGCCAATTGAAATAGATATAGCTCAAAGCTATTTCAGCTGGACCCTCTCACAAATAGACTATCTAGCTAGCACGTCTGATTCAATTAGAGAATGTGATCTTGTAGCATGTGTGAGTTTGGCAAAGTTGTCTCGTAGTAAAGCAGTATAGGCAAATTTATCATAAAGGTGAGAAAACAAGTATTGGATTGTTTTATGCATTCAAGTTTTATCGAAAAAGTTAGCTTTTAATTAGTTTTTGAAGAGAAGGGAATAAGGCCTTCAGGGTCACTTGTTTGCACTCATTTACACGTCGATAATTCAAATGCTAATGGTTATGTATCATCATGTTTATTTGACTTCATTTATGTTGGTGTGAAAATAGGGCATGAATAAAGTCATTTTCATGCATGTTTCACTTATCCCACTTGCAAAAGGCACTGGTATATTCTTTATAAGGTGATTGTGCAATTGGCCGAGGGATAAAATCATAAAATCCCATCAACCACCTTTTATTTATTCTTGTGGATCTTCTATTTGTAATCCAAACTGTTCAATTTATTTATTGGACAATTTAACCCATGACCTGTAAGATCTTTTATCTCAAATATTCGTTGATTTTGAGTAATTTGTGAAAAAATGATGAAATAAAAAACCCAACCTATATATATGTAAAACTCACTCTCCTCATACCAGCGTTAATGCACTCCTACCACTGTTATTTTATGTATGTAAGGCAAATGACTCCTAAAGTTAATTGAGTTAGATGTAGTCCCCATCCTCTGTTGGAACTATTATTTGAATCCGTGTAATACTTTTCTTAAACTCTATGGTGAGTCCTACATAGAGATCGTCTAGACCGCTCAAGATGAGTTCCACCCGCTCCAATCACATATGCTTAAGTTTAAGCTCAAATGAGGTGGGTCCCACCATACGATCGAGCGCTAAGACCAAAGTTTCCAATCACATATGCTTAAGTTTAAGCTCAAATGAGGTGGGTCCCACCATACGATCGAGCGCTAAGACCAAAGTTTCCGGCATAGTGTTCAATCATACAGTGGAAATCACTCCATTTGAACTGAAACTTGAGGATTTACCAATAGAGTAGAAGGGACGCTATCCAGCTTGAACGGTCCGAATTCTCTCTACATAGGGCCATGATGGAGCTTAAAAAAAAATTATTACACGATTTCCTGTAATAGCTGCGACAGAGGATCCGCAGTCAATTAGATATGAACAGAGAGTCTCTCTGTCAAATAGACTATAAAATACTTGAATGTCTATTTGATTCAGAGAAACATTGTACAATGTTGAAGGATTGTAACTCTATAATGGAGTCAAATATTAAAAACAAACATTATGCTCTCCAATAGAATAGAGGTCCCTGAAATAACAAGATACTAAGTTTTTGTTAATTTTAAACCAGTAGAAGTTAGTCCCATTTGACAGGAAAGGTGATTGACAAAATATTAATTAATGATGTTTGGTAGGAAACCGAAAGCAGAAGAAAGCAGCAGAGATCTCTGGAAGCATCCAACCCTCTCTGGAAATCGAGAGAGAGAGAGAGAGAGAATCATACTCTCCTCCTATCTTCTTTGATCTCCTCTTATAAATACCACCCTCTCGCTTCACCTCTCATCAACACAAATTGTCCAACATCTTCCAAACACATTCTCTCTTTCTCTGCAAACCCCAACATCATCAAACAGCTTCTCTTCCTTCCTCTACATTGCCCATTTCACAATAACAGACCTACCCCAAATGTCTCTCATCCCCAGAATTTTCGGCCAACAAACCAACATCTTCGACCCCTTCTCTCTCGACTTATGGGATCCCTTCCATGGATTCCCATTCAACCACAACAACAGCTCCCTCTTCAATTTTAATGACGCCCCATCTGCCTTTACCAATGCCAGGATCGACTGGAAGGAGACCCCGGAAGCTCACGTCTTCAAAGCGGATCTTCCGGGGCTTAAGAAGGAGGAGGTGAAGGTGGAGCTGGAAGAAGGGAGGGTGCTGCAGATAAGCGGAGAAAGGAGCCGAGAGGTGGAAGATAAGAACGAGAAGTGGCACCGCGTCGAGAGAAGCAGCGGCAAGTTCGTGAGGCGATTCAGGCTGCCTGAGAATGCCAAGGTGGATGAGGTGAAGGCTGCTATGGAGAATGGGGTGCTTACTGTAACAGTGCCCAAGGAGGAAGTGAAGGCGGCTCCTCCAGTGAAAGCAATTGATATTTCCGGTTGAATTACAAGGACATGGAGACCAGTAGAGATATCAAAGAACCTGTCTTTAAGAAAAAAGAACGCTGCTGGTCTCTTTCTAAGTCGTGTGTGTGTGTTTTTTTTTTTTTTTGTATGGAATGCAATTGAGATGCTTGCAACATGAAATAAAGATTTTGTTTGATTTCAAATCAAAATATGTTAGTGCTTTCTTGTGCAGAAAGAGGAGAAAACATTTTCACTTTTCAGTGTTGCACTCATGAAAGTCTGCAGAAAAATATTTCCCTTTCCAAAGAAAAATGCCAAGCACAAGAGCAATCCCAGGTGAATCATAACAAATGGATGCTCAAATCAATGACTAGAGCTTTTCTGCCTGAAAAAAGATCACAAGCAGGCAATCACAGATGCCAGCATAGAAGTATAAAGTATAAACCCATTCATTTTTAATCCATGTATCCACCTCAAATGTTAACGACATGGGGCATAAGGTCTACAAATCAAACGTAAGTAGTATAAACCTCTTCTTTTCAATCAGTGTATCCACCTCATATATTAATGAGATGTGGGCTAAAAGGTCTCCAAATCAAAACATTCACCCGATTCTAACATAAAATATGATCTCTTGCTTCAAAGAGGACAAATCTTCTATTAGGATGCTTCTAGTCAGATGGGTCCTGTTGGAAGGTGTAGCCTGCAGTAGCAAAGTGGGATTTCACCATATCAAGAGCTTTGAACCGATGGGAAATCTTGTTCTTTTCTTCCTTTGGCATCTCTGCATAGCTGCACCACAAATTGATCGATCAAATAAATTACAGTGAAATGATGTAAAGTAAATTTAGATTTAGGACATGAAACAATGGTAGGCCACACAAGAGCCAAAATGCTGCCTAAATGGAGAGCTTACGTTTGTTGATAACCATCAGGTTGAAAGACAGGATCCCATCCAAAGTCAGCGGGGCCTCTTGGAGGAACTATCAATCCCTGAAATGCCAAAACAATATGCATTTGAAATAGGCCCAGCTAACACAATACATATACATATAGATGCTAAAACAGGACCAGGATATTAAGGTAATATAATCACGTACTATGCCTCACCACCAAGATTAATGTTTCACAAAGAATAGGAGATTATACCCTTGCAGGATACATTGACACATTTTGATGGGCCAAGCCCAAATGGCCCAATCCATGTGGAAAGCCCAATCTTATAAAGACCCACCAAGCCCAAAGTGGTCCAAGTTCGACACCTTGGAAGGAGTCAGCCCTCTCCTCATCTTTGACCGAGTCTCATGGAGAGCACCTCAACCACCTCGTCCGTTGAGAAGAAGTCGTGAGCTCCACCACAATAGCTATCTAGTTGCTAGTAAGTCGCCCCAATCTGTTAGGGGGCGACTATAAATTGTAAGCCCCACCAACACTTGGGGGGCAGATCACATTTTTACCTGAGAACGACTCTCTCCTCTCCTTCTCAAAGCTTGTACTCTTTGCTCCCTGCACCCTTGAGCTAATAAAGTACCCGGCAACCAAAGCCATTCAAGAGTGAAAGTAGGTCACGATTGACCGAACCACTATAAATTCTCTCTCTCTCTATCCTTCAATTTTCACATTAATCACTCATCACTTGACCGGTGGTGCCCGAAAACACTTTTTGGCATCATCAGTTTGGCGCCGTCTGTGGGGACCGAAGAAAATCTCCTTTTTCGAAATTATGGTGATCACCACAAGATCTACGAGACGACAAGATGGCAATCCCTCGCGGGAGGGCGAGGGTAATCCTATAACGACTAATCCTGCACCGAATACTCCTGCTCCCACTCCTCAACAAATGCTGGAAACCATGCAGCAGTTGGTGACCCAAAACCAGCAGATACTGCAACTCATGCTCGCAGGGCAAGGAGGAGGAGCACAGTTTGGTACGATACCACCGCAGGAAGTGCCGCGCCCGGAGCATCCGACTGCTCCACGCAAAGGAGCACCTCACCTGGGCGCCCATCCCCATGGTGCCCGGGGCCGAGGAGCCGCCTGTCCTCATCCTCGCCTGGGCGCCCATCCCAATGGCGCCCAGGGCGCCTCTGCTGGAGTTCCCCTTGTCGCCCCACACGGAGTACTCCTGGTCGACCCTTAAGGCCGCGCCCATCACGAGATGCCTCCACCCTCGGGTGGAGCCCAATTCGGAGGACCTCCAGGAGGGGCAAATCGCGGTGGACTTCCACCTCCTCCCCCTGCTTCTAACGAGGAGGATCCTCATTTCCAGGAGGGGGGGAGTGAAAATCACAGCATGGAAGACGGAAGTTATTTCCCTGGTCTGTCCAGGGAACCCAGCAATTGCTGGGAGGAAAAGATAAAAGAAATGCAGAATCAACTGGGCGATGTCTTCAACGCCATAAGGGCGCAGGCACCGGAGACGGTAGATTATCTGGTCGGACGAACGGATACACCGTTCAAGCCTGACGTGGTGAACTATCCACTCCCTCGGAAGTTCAAGATGCCATCCGTGGAGACCTTTGATGGAACGAAGGATCCACTGGATCATCTGGAGACGTACAAAACAAAAATGCAGCTGCATAATATCCCTGACGAGATAATGTGCAGGGCTTTCCCAACTACATTGAAGGGTTCCGCTCGGCAGTGGTTTATTAATCTCCCCCAAGCATCCATAGCCACATTTGGAGAGTTGAGCAAATCTTTTGTCTCACACTTTATCGGTAGGCGCCGCCACCAGAAGCCTGCCACACCTACTCAGCATAAAATAGGACCGAGATGAGAGTCTGAGGAGTTACCTCACTCGTTTTAACGAGGAGGTCCTCCAAGTCGAGGAGCCCAATGACAAAGTCACCATGACCGCCTTTCTGGGAGGCGTCCGTTCATCCAGTTTCCTCTTTTTAGTAGCGAAGCGACCACCAAAGGGCATGCCAGAACTATTGGCAAAAGCTCAAAAATATATGAATGCTGAGGAAATTAACAGGTCCAGGCGAGGTGAATCATCTCGTAGATCGCCAAAAGCTTGACCTGCCTCTGCACTGTTCTCAAACAGACAGCCTATATATCCAGCTTAGCGGCTCTCTCGCGGGTCGCCAAAAAAGCTTGGCCTCTGCACTGTTCTCAAACAGGCAGCCTATATATCCAGCTTAGCGACTCTCTCGCGGGTCGCCAAAAAGCTTGGCCTCTGCACTGTTCTCAAACAGGCAGCCTATATATCCAGCTTAGCGGCTCTCTCGCGGGTCGCCAAAAAGCTTAGCCTCTGCACTGTTCTCAAACAGGCAGCCTATCTCCAGCTTAGCGGCTCTCTTGCGGGCCGCCAAAAAGCTTGGCCTACCTTTGCACTGTTCTCAAACAGGCAGCCTATCTCCAGCTTAGTGGCTCTCTCAGGGGGCGCCAAAAGCACGGTCTCAAAAGGCAGAATCTTGAAACTCAGGGCATCTGCAACCCGAGGGACTACATTAAATTAGCATACCCAACTGTCTGACCGCCCAAATAAGCCAAACCAGCGCCTGGAGGAGCGCCTGACCCACTTAGCTCGCCCAAAGTGGCGCCTCTTGATGCCTGCACGCCAAGACCAGCCTCCTCCATAGCGCCCAGAGCTCCCAAGGCAGCCCAGGCTCGCCCAAGGTGCTCCAAACGGGGCGTATAATATACCTCTTTGCTCGCCTGGATCAGCATCCCTTGGTGCCTGATGGACTAGAGTAGCCTGCTCACCCGCGTGCTCGCCCACATTGGCACACAGCAGGTGGCGCCCCAGCCCCGTCCGTTGCGCGCAGCAGTGCCAGGAGCACTACCCCCTGCAGCAGCGCCCCGGGCGGCGCCCAGGGGAGCCCCTGACGCTCCTACAAAACTCACTGCCTATGGCTTTGACTGATGGTGTCAAAAGTCCAAAAACAGTTGTTTCGGCCTCCAGAAGTATAAAAAAAAAAAAAAAAAGCTTCTCACCTGGCCTGATCTGCTCGCCCGAGCTAGCTGGAACAGAGTGCCCAGGGCGGCGCCAGCTCCTCGTACGCCCGCCGCAGCAGCGCTGCCTATCGTCGCAGCAACACACGCAGTGGCCAGGGCGCCCCGCCCATGTCTCCCTGCAGCAGCAGACACAGCAGGGGCGCCCTCTCCATGTGCTCGCCCACCAACAAAAAAAAAAAAGAAACGAAAAGTACCTCATGGGCGCCCCTGCCCGTGGTTCATCCAAGCGCCCGCTCTGACCAGTGAACCAAAAGCCCACTGCGAGAGCAGTTGTCATGACTCATGATGTCATATGAAGGACAAAAGTCTCCATTATGGTGATTGGAAATCGTCAATATCTGGCTGTGAAAAGGAGTTGTAACTAGCTTAAATGGACACCCCAAACTTGACATCAGTCAATAATTGGATGGCCCACTTATGCTTCTAATGAAGAAACGTTCCTGATCCATTCTTCATTTGATCTAGAATATGAAAAGGAGAATTAGCAAACCGTGCCCCAGCACCCGCGCCTGCGCTCCCGACGCCCGCAGCCGCGCTCCCTGCGCCCGCGCCTGTGCCCGTGCTCCTAGCGCCCCGGGCGGCGCCCACGCCTCCACCGCCCGCAGCAGCGCCCAGGGCCCCGCCCGCGCCTCCATCGCCCGTCGCAGCAGCGTCAGGGGCGCCCCCAAGTCCACTGCCTGTTGCAGGGCGCCGCCCCGTCCGTCGCCTGCAACACGTGATGCCCGTCCTCCCTGCAGCTCCTCCTCTACGCAGACCACGGGCAGCCCCTGGGCTCTCTTCGCGCAAACAACCAGCTCGCCCAGCTAGATTGCGCCCCTAGGGATTGCCACTCTTCCCGCCTGGGTCTCCTCTCCCGCGTCACCCCCACAGGCGCCCAGGGCTCCAACTGCACGCCCAACAACGGCCTATCATTCAAAAAATGGAAAAGACTTGAGGTGTTTAGCGAGGTAAAAATATATCATGAAGGGAAATAGTCATCTAGCAGAAGGAGTCTCCACCACCCAGAGCTCAAAAATTCAAGCTAATGCCCCTTCTCCAAGTTTTCTTAGACATGGGGCATTGGGGGGCAAATGATGGGCCAAGCCCAAATGGCCCAATCCATGTGGAAAGCCCAATCTTATAAAGACCCACCAAGCCCAAAGTGGTCCAAGTTCGCCACCTTGGAAGGAGTCAGCCCTCTCCTCATCTTTGACCGAGTCTCATGGAGAGCACCTCAACCACCTCGTCCGTTGAGAAGAAGTCGTGAGCTCCACCACAATAGCGATCTAGTTGCTAGTAAGTCGCCCCAATCTGTTAGGGGGCGACTATAAATTGTAAGCCCCACCAACACTTGGGGGGCAGATCACATTTTTACCTGAGAACGACTCTCTCCTCTCCTTCTCAAAGCTTGTACTCTTTGCTCCCTGCACCCTTGAGCTAATAAAGTACCCGGCAACCAAAGCCATTCAAGAGTGGACGTAGGTCACAATTGACCGAACCACTATAAATTCTCTCTCTCTCCTTCAATTTTCACATTAAGCACTCATCACTTAACCGGTGGTGCCCGAAAACACTTTTTGGCATCATCACATTTCATTTGAAAGCAACCAGAATTAAATTAAATGCAAATTTTTAGTTAGATTAAAGGCTTCATTTGGAAGCATGGAATCTTAATTCAGAATCCATTTGAGCAATTCATGTCTGGCTGTGCCAATCTATAGTCTATGGTTTTCGATAATTTCCTTGTCCACCATGCATCAAGACTAAATGCATTCAAATAAGGATTATAAGGTTTTCAACACAAGTTAAAACATGGTTAGTTAAGATGAGAAAAGAAGAGCATTGGAACAAATTGGTATTGTATATAGAAATAATGAGGAGCTACCGAGTTATCAACCTAGATATCTATACAAAGAAACTTTGAGAGTAACAGTTCAATAGTAATAGAACTTGGAATGAGTATAGAAAACAATTGCAGACAGCCTCCATAGAAGACACAATTAAAGAATATTTTTTGAGATTATCGAGTAGATAAAAAGAAGACATTAGAGGCTCTTGTCCAATGTAGAGTAATACGGTTTCTGGGAATGCGGATACCAGCAAAGACCTTGAATAAGGTAGTGAGGCTAGACTAAAGTTCTGAGTAGGAAAACGAAGCTAAAAAAACTGTACCCAAATTCGTGGGACAAGGCTTCAATGATGACAAAGCGTCTAGAGGTCACCAGAACAGTATACGTGACCCTGTCCTCGGACACGATTCATATTTGGGTCCGAATCCGGATCCAATTGGGTCCACACCCAAATACCTATGTACCTGAATGATATCTATAAAATTATAGTGATATAGGATATATCAATAAATAGAATAATATTTTATACAAAATATAATTGGAAAGAAGTTTCAGCCTAGATTGTAGTTGCTCATTATTGAAATTGCAAGGTTGCAAGTTCCAGTCCTGTTGCTATGCATAAAAAACATATTAATAATACATTTAGGTCTTGAGCCGAGTCTGGGTCCATGTATAAAAAATTAATCGGGTTTGGGCAGGACCCATCCCTTCAATTTCCCCTTCTCCTTCAACCTCCACTTCTCCGCTCCCTTTTACTGCTACACCAACTGCTTAACTACTTCCTTACAAAGATTTTTTTTAAGAAAAAAGGGTACTCAACCCAACTCGACCGTGTCGAACCAACCCCTGCCAAGTCGGGAACCAAGTCCGTTTTTTAAAACCTTTACTATATGTTAAAAGCATAACGGCATAGTGGTATGGCATACCTGAGTTTTGCCAACAAATGTAACTGGTTCCACATTTGGCCCTAGAGCAAGAGAGAATACACACATAGCATAGGCTGATTTGTCCTCATAAGCCTTTAATATATTGTTCAGACCTGCAAAGAGATGCAGAAACATCAGAAGAAAGAATATACTTTTAATGGCCACAAGATGAATATTTTTTAAGGTTCCACCTGCACTGCAATAGATTGCAAGACAAAAGCATTCAAATCCAACTGAACCAATTTCTTGCCACATAATGCTGAATCATTCAATATTTTTGGCATTAAAATATATTCATATTAGATTATTAAAAAAAAAAAATCTTTTTATTTATATGAAGGACTTGCTCAAGTTCAACTAACGTGCAAGATGTTGTGAAAAACACAGAAATAAGCATGTATAAAAATACCTTCATGACCAATCTTCTGAAGAAACCACTTGCTGGTTGGTCGATATTTGTAGATGATTCATGCACATTAGAAGTAACAGAATATCAGGAAATTTAGGCTCTTGAATCTCGATACGTGAAACATCTGAAAAATGATTATAAGAAAACCACAAATGAGTGAGAAAACAATAGGCAATAAAAAATGCACTAGGCAATGTTTAGAAACATGGTTTTGGACCCAAACAACCATGGCCTAAACCATTATGTAACATGTTTTGGACCTTTGCAATCACATGACAATAATAGTGGCTAATGAAACTGGTATTTAAAAGGCGAAGCTGTTACATAACAACTGTTACTTTAAACCGTGGCCAAGGCAAAATAGTATCACAAAAGTAATAGTGTTGCCAAAATAGAAAGAACTTTACCTTTGCCGAAAGGACAAGATTGGAAACTTACATGTAAGGACCTGTAATATAGTTTCAGTCATACATAAATGTCATAATCAAATATAATATAAATTATCTTTTCAAAAAAAAAAGAAGGAAAATTGCGAGTGAAAACTATGAGACAAACACCTGGAAGGCCATTTAAGGCATTAAAGCAGAGGCAAGTGTCTTCAACAATAACAGGTCCTTTTACCTACAAGGAAAACGAAGAAAAACATCTATGTAATCTAATTCCACAATTGAATGAGCACATCAGAAACTCATGGGAAATGGAATTCTCTAATATTTATATAATAAAGAACAATTTTTTAGGTGTGCAAATTTTCCATGAAGAAATACACAAAAGGAAATCCAATGTGCCAAATTTTCTATGAGGAAATAAACAAAAGGAAGTCCAATGCAATCCACCATGGACCAAAAATCCCCATAGGCTAAAACAATAGCACCTGTCCATTTTCAGGTAAACACATGCACAATATATGGGAAGGAATGCATCATTTCAGTAGCAGGTTCCAATAACCATCACTTTAACCATTGCAAGTACAAGACATCAATGCTTGACTTCAAGCAACACAACCCTACTAGCACCACCACTCTACACATTTCTGAAAAAGCCATCTAAACATCTCCTACTAGCACCACCACTCTACACATTTCTGAAAAGGCCATCTAAACATCTCCTATTTCTTTTCTTCTTTTTTTTTTGGTGGGATAAACATCTCCTATTTCATTTGTTAATGCTCGACTAATTCTGTATGGGCCAAGGTTGCCCCTAGAGATCCTGTCTATGTTCAAATTCTAAATTTCTGTGAGGAGTCTAAACCATTAATGACCACTCTGCAGTCTTACATATGTTGAAGCTGATATAACTTTCTTTTTAGAACTCTTATCTTCTCTACAAAAGTTTTCAGAGGAAAGTTGACAGCCCACGATCCTCCAGAAGCTATGCATTACCATCATTTGTCTCTAAACAGTAATCACTACAATAAAAAATTAAAAAAAATACCTCTTTTGCGGCCAAACGAGCCTTTTCTTTGGATATTTCTTCAGGCTCTCCCTGCAGTTCTGGCACTGGAAAAAAAAAAAAAAAAAAAACGCAAGGTAAATATAAAGATTAAAAATGCTCAAATTTAAACATAATAGAGGAACCATAACTGAAAGACATTTAAACTGAAACTGAGATGTTTCCTCACAGTACACTTCCATTTAGGAAATGAGTAATCAATGAACAGTCACTTTAATATAACCTTCCACTTTGATTTCAAAAGAGTATAATCTCCCACGGATTAAAACATAATACGACTTAGAAATGAAACACTGAAATCTGCGATACCAAAACTAAAATCTCGCATGAGATGAAGATTGGCGTTTGCACGTGTCCCTTAAGAAGAAAAGTGTTATTTTTGAAGAACTGCACTAGAGATAGATTGACAAGAAATCTCAAATAACTTCTTATATCTATGATATCTATAAATGGGATTAAGTTACATTAATCTACCAGAATTGAACTAAATATAGAAACACTTCAAATACAAAGACAAAAAAATGCACTTCAAAAAAAAAAAATTCTTCTAAAAATTAAGGCATGTGCATATTAAAAAAAGAAGACAGCAGAGTGACTGCAAGTTTGCATCACATTAACCTCGTAGGGTGTGCTACTTACCAGCAGAGTCTGAAATGCAAAAACTGAAAGAGACAAATTGAAATCCACTTTTCTTGTGCAACACCAGGTTTTTCCAAAACCTATGTTATAATAAGTGATACAAAATGGAGATGTTTTCTCACCTTTAGATTTTAAGCAAAAGTAATGCATCTTTCTAGATATAGCTCTTTTAATTGTAACCAACCACGTCTCATTATGCTATTCACCTCTTGTACTGTACAGTGGCTTCCTTTTTAAGAAAATCCATTACCATGAAAAAAACTTGAAAGCAACTACAAATCAAATAAGTAATCACATCAACTTCATCGAAGCCTTATCCCATCAATAAGGGGTCGGCTTTGTGGATTCAGTTTTTACTGCGCAGCATTCTCCATCACTTGCAATACTTCAGCATACAACATTGTTTAAGTCTTAAGCAATCAAAACAATCTTAGATGACATTCTTGATTTTATTTCATATTGGATTCAGCAAAGATTATCTTTGAAGCATTTACTCATATGCACATACTCTTAATTCTGCCATCCCTTGTATCTCCACTACTCCATCTTACTATATGCATCTCAACCACATGTACTTCATCCCTTTGTCGCTTCTTTGTTACACAACATTTAGTGCCAAAACAAGTGTGGTTCATCTTACAAAAATAGTTTTCAATGTCAATGGCACTCAATAGTTACATAACATTCCACGAGCTTGTCACCACTTTGCCTACCCTATACTAATCCTACTTAAAATATCCTTATCAAGCCCTCCCATTTTGTTCTATAGTTGCTCTCAACATCTCTGATTGCGCGACTAAGTGGTTATTGATTATAGATCCTACCCCTACCCCCAAAAATTATATATATTTGCATACATTCAAATTATTGATTCAGAAGCTACTGTTGAATTCTGGGAAATCAATTAGTTGCTCTGTTTTCCAACTAATTAGGCACCCCCATAATTTGCATATAACATACAGTGAAGCAGGGAATACGATTCTAGGAGATATGGATAGAACTTCTAAGTTCTAACTACCCAATATATCAAGATGGAATAGATTAAAAAAACCCACAGCAAAGAGTTTTTTCCTTCACTCCCCACTCACCCAAAAACTACAATACTCTCACAGGCATTTCAGCCCACTAAATCCTTGGCCAAGAACCAAAGTTTCCTCTGACCAGACCTTCATTCCAGTAACCCCCACTCCCCCAGAACATGTCTCTGCCATCTTACTTCAATCCCATCAACAAAATAGGATTCATCATGTATTCCAAGGCTTGAATATCATAAGCAAACCATATATCGTCCACGCTCAAAACCGATACATATCTTGAAACAATCACAATACCTATTCCAATCTATTTTAAACAACTTACACAGAGAAAACAAGAAGATTCTGAGAGTCAGTACAAGTACACAGAGAAACCGTTACAAAAAGATCTGAAGAGAAATAAAAGGAGAGAGAGAGAGAGATACAATCGAGCTTTAGGGATTTGAAAGGAACGGAGTGGCCTAAGATGGCACGGACTTCCTCCAACTTCTTCGCATTTCCCGTTACGAACGTCACTGGACGCAATAAAAGCGTGCCGGGTGCGGCCATTTACGTTACGAAGATTCCGACACCGAAACAGAGAGGGCGGGAAAGCTTGGAGCAGGCCCTAATCACACCGAGGGAGAAGCCCGGAATAAAACGCCAGGAAAGAGATTCTTAAAATTACAAAAAGAGGACGCCAGCTTTTTATTCTTGCTTCATGATGATGAATCATCATCGTCATCATCATTTGTTCCTAGCCCTACATGAAATTGGACAACTCCACTCAATTGGAAGGCACTTGAATTTAGGGCGCGTTTGTACAGCCGCTTTTCTTCCCAACAAAATATTGACATAAGAAATTTATGAATTCACGCTTGGACTATTGCTATTTCAAAAAAAAATAAGAGAGGAAGAAAAAAGATCTCTAGGAAAATCATTTCCCAAATCGGGGGGGGGGGGGGGGTTGTTTTAAGTCCATCGTGGGGGCCACTTGATGATAATCCAGAATATTCATTTTTAATCTCAACCCCTCCAATGTGTTACACTTCAATAAGAGTTCGTGTGACCTTTAGATTATGCACATGATTGATAATGGGATTAAGGTATTTGATTAATAGTATCTAAGATTGTGCTAATCACATTATCCATCATGTACGCAATCTAATGATGGGATGACCTGCTATTGAACTGAAATGTGAAGATTTGTCACTGGAGGGGATGAGATTCAAGATGAACGATTCAAATTATCATCATCTGATCCTACGATGGAGTTTTAGGCATATATTACCAAGAAAGTGGACTCCTTGCTTCATGGGTTTTCATTTTAAGTTATTCACTGCAATGAACTCTTTAACCCTAAGGGGTATCTCAGTTGGCATAGGACCACGGTTTGCGTGTAGGTTTGAAACTACACTATCACATTGAGGCTACAAGGGAGTTTATCCGGCTTCTTTCTGGGCCTGAAGAGATTAATCCAGCACAAATAGTTGAGAACCCTCTGATAGCAAAAATAAATAAATAAATTATTCACTACAATGGACTCTTCGCAGAATTTTCCTATTCTTACGGAATTTTTCTAGGCAACAGAGAAAATTATCATCTCCCTCGTATTTGTTTCCATGAAAGCCACGGGATTAAAGAAGTCCGCCCTATTGAATGGCTTCACCCTAATTAATAGGGTTTTTGTTTGGAGATGACAAAGCCCATGTTTGGCATTTTTATTTTCAATCTCTATTTATCTAAACGTCTAAAGCAAGTAGATGTTTGAAAAATAAGGTAAAAATAAAAGCTTTAGGCATTTAGACTCTTTTTTATTACTATTTTTTTATGATTATTTTGAGTAGCTGTCAGAGTAAGAGTAGAGATATCGAATAAGGCCAACCAAAATCATTAGATGGCCTCCTTGGGAGGATGACAGGGGTCGTGGGGTCGTGTTAAACTCTCTCAGCGGGTTTTTTTTTATTATTTTGATGTGAGTCCAGAGTTGGTTTTGGTTGGGGTTTTTGGACTTGGACTCGAACCGCTTCAACCCTGAGTTTGGGCTTTACTGTGCTCGGCCTACAAGGCTACAACCCTTCTGCTATCGCTAATTTACAAGTTAATGAGATTTGTACACAAAATTTATATAGTACATCTTCATCAAACCAGTTAGCTCGAATCAGTAGAAAGCAGACTGTTTGAACCTGCAGTTTAGAACCTATCTTGACTGTCTGAACCTGCAGTTTTGAACCTATCTTGACTGAAGAACCCAGAAGTTACGGACTGTTTTTTTTTTTTTTTGGATGACCCATGATATCTCCAAACCAGCATGGTATCTCCAAACCAGCACAAGAGCCTTTGCCCTTGAGCCCGAGGGACAACCGATTCTGAATAAGCCCAGAACTAATCCCTAGGGGCATATGTAAACCCTCAGTATCCACATGCACCAGGTAAAACTAAGGGAGGTGGCCAATGGAGCAGAAGTTACAGACCTTAAGTATAATTATGAGAATTCCAAAGGCCCAAAAGTAACTTTCCAGGAGATTTGTTTTCACAATTACAACGTTTAAATGGAGAAATCCAAATGCATACTCCAGGGACATGATCTGCCCTGCTATCAGAATTTTTCATCACAAATTCCTCTAAACAAATAAGCAGGATTTCCCCATGACAATGCATCAAACCTAATTAACATATTGTACCTTGATCCTCCAACTTGAAATTCAAACAATATTATGAACACCTGACCATGCATTGGAGCATGGTATAAGATGATCTCATCATTGTTCTGAACAAATATATGAAACTCAAACAGGCACAAAACAAATATATATATATATATATATATATATATATATATCTATATACCCATTCGGGTCGTCTTCAGAAGTTTGAGCGCAGGTAACTCGGGTCTTCCCATTGCTCTATACCATCAACCAATATGAGATGAACAGTTGAGAAGTATATAGATTTCACCTTGCATTTCAAATAAAATAGATTTATAAGTAAATTAAGCACAGGCAAGGAAATTTAAGCAGAGCTATCTACCAAACATTGAAGCTCAAAACAAATCATATAGATGAAAAATGACCTTCTAAAAGGAGGATCCTTCATCCTTAACTACTACCACATCATTCTATCAATCTCAAATGGAAGACATGCGTTATATTACCAAGCACATAATAGCAAATATTACTGTCTTCAAAACATATACAGAATCCATATAGATTTGGTCCGCACTAGATCTTTTTACTACAATCCAGACCACTTGAAACGAAATCACATGTGCCAAACTCCAAATGCAAGCAACTGAAACAGCAGCAGAAGCAACAACAAACCAATAGCAAAAGAGATGGGCCTCATTTCTTTTGCTTTATTTACCAAAGGGGCAACAAACTACGAACACATCACCCTCTTTTGTTGTAACATATTACCCGACTACTACTCTTCACTGAAGAACGTAACATTCTTCGTTCCCATGGCGGATAGGATTGAAGGGGCCCTCGCTTTATTTACCAAAGGGGCAACAAACTACGAACACATCACCCTCTTTTGTTGTAACATATTACCCGACTACTACTCTTCACTGAAGAACGTAACATTCTTCGTTCCCATGGCGGATAGGATTGAAGGGGCCCTCGCTCCCTGCATCCACCTCTTCTTCAGTCTCTTTAAGAGTGGACTCATCCTCCACTTCCTCATATGCCCCAACAGCTTCAAATATGTAGGCCTCCACCTCTTGGAACCGTTCTTCGGAGAGAGAGACCTCTGCAAGCAGCCTCCAAGCATTATCATCAGATGCCTCTTCATAGTCCTTCTTCCTCTTTAGCACCATGTGGCCACTGATCTCCCACACAGCTGGGTTCACTTGGGTGTCTAACAGCTCTTGCCTCACTTCTCCAAGAGCCTGCTTCTCAGCATAGCACTGCCATTTTGTTTGATAAAGAGGAAAATAATGAGCTAAGCAGGTTTTATTGTGTTCTCCAGGCACCATAAACTGAACAGGGAGGGAGTATGACGGTTACCTGTGGGAAGAGGAATATCCGTTTCCCAGAATCAGAGATGAGGACATTGTACGGGATGTTGTTGTTTTGAAGGCAAATGCAGGCATTGGAGACAACATCTGCTAAATCTTCCAGGGCATTTCCACCTTCAAAGACAAGGCCTCGTACAGGATAATTTGAGAGTTCATAGATCTTCACTTCATTCTCCGAGAGCCCCTTCACACTGCTTATTTTCTGAGTTGGAGCTTTCTCAACAGGAAAGGGCACCGTCAAGTAATATGCCTGTTGTTATTAATCTGATTACAGTTAGTAAATGATCTTAACAAAAAACTGAACTACTTATGAGCAGATATAGTTTTGGGGTTTGCTGCTGTCAGTCAAGAAGAAACATAAAGAATGAGGTGTGATGATATTGACCTGGAAGTGAAGATGATTGATCGTGGCAAAAGCACCCAAGCTGTTATAACCCAGCCTGAAATATGGGTTTCCTGCTTCAGCTGCCATGTAGAGAGCAAGCAAGAAGCTCTCGCGGTCAATCCTCTGTGGCAAGCATTCAAGAATACGAGGGATCAAGAGCACGTGCGCATACTCAATAGGGCTCACCTGTAAGCAAAATAGAACCAAGCTGGTTTATATTTTATATCTAGAACCTGAAAGGATTCCTTTTTCCCCCTACCTTATCATCTACTGATGATGAAAATCACAAAAGCATAAATGACCATGTTTCACATGATACTAAAAAAAAGTACTAAGATCAAGAAGCTCTGTACTTTTGCTTACATTTATAGCAACTACACTTGGGGAGTTGGTTGAATCCATGCGAGCGTTCTGGAAATAGCAGGCCTCAGCATCCTCACTTTCTTCAAAACGAAAGAGTGCCTCCTCCTGTCCAACCTTAGTGAAGTTGAACTTGTTCTCATCAAAGGGTTGTAGAACTCGGTCAACTCGAAACTCAGTGGGCCGTTTCTTGAGGTGACGACCTTCATTCAGCTGTGCAATGAAACCATACTCTCCTGGAATAACCTGCATGAAGGATCATAATAAAGCTGTTGTTAGATGACTTACTACAAGGAAAAGGAGAGAGAGAGAGAGAGAGAGAGAGAGAGAGAGAGAGAGCAAATAATTTAATCAGAAGTTTATCACACCTTGGTTTCACAGGCAGTAACATCATATCGGAAAAGCCCCCTCTGCATTCGGTCCTCCCACTGCAATTTCATAACAGAATGATGACTTTCCATTCAAAGCAGTAAAAAATGAATGAATTATTCAAAAGAAAGCATAATCCTAAGCATTTTACCTCTCCAAGAAGCAAGGTGTCAAGAAAGAAACCCTGTCTATCTTTGTCCTCGTGGACCAAATCTTTCTCATTCATCTTCTTGAAAGTGTATAAAGGAAGCTTAGCACCTAACAAAAAATAATACAAACGTTAAGAGAAGAAAAACATAGAATTAGTTTATGATCCAACCTCATCTCAATTTAGTGGAAAGAACATGATCAAGTTGTTCTTAACTTGCATGTACCCATCGTCTGTTCCCTACACATATAGAGCATTAGATAAAACTCTTTGAGATCTAGTAGAGTCCCAAAACCAATAAAAGTATGCAATATTTTTGCCAAAGAAAAAGGTTTTTTCCCCTCCAATGTTGCACTTCCAAGGAAATGGATAGTAGCTCTGGGTAAGTAATCAAACAATCATTGTTCTGTATTGAAGCATGTTCTACACGTTGCTTTATCACACACTGCATGTTTCCCAGGTAAAACATCTGATTTAAATCTTGATCGACAGATTTGGTCAATCACGGAGCACATTAGATACCTTAAGGTTGTGATAGTAGATGTAAAAAAGATAGAAATTCAAAAATTTGTGGCGATGAAAGTAGAGCTTATGGGAGGTCAACTATAAAAGCCATCTTGTCTCTTAGACAATTAATGAAAAACTACAAGTGTTATTGCAGTATTCTTCGGGCTCGCTTGACAAGTGGAATTTCCGAAAGGAAGAATTCTTGGTTAATATCCATGTTCGAAATCCGAATAGAAATTGAGAATCTCCTGGATTTCAAAATTCAGAATATTCTTTTGAGATGAGCACACAGACGATTTCCACTGAAAGAATTTCTTTCAGGAACTAGAGGGGTACCAGAATTCTCCCAACCTAAATTCCCCAAATTCTTGCAATCAAATACAAATATACAATCCACAGTAAAAGTAAGATGGTCCAACTTAATCCCAACATGAGATCTTGGCTAAGTGATCTCTACCCCTGAGCTATGGACACATTTGTTTATTTTTCAGTTTTTGAGCATTAACAAAACGGCAGAAAATTTGCAGGCCAATCTGTTCTTTAAATAAATCAAAAAAAAAAAAAAAAAAGAACCCCACAACCAAACAAGAGATAGAAAGACGATTTTTCATATGAAGTTTCAAATCCTATCCTATTATCCTTTTCTTCGCTGTCTACTTGATGGCTATGGATGAAATTTACACCTGCCCAGCAATCTTAACCCTTCAACTTTGGTGATAAAATGGACAATTGAAAAGGGGTGAAGTTGTCTGCCATTAATGGGGGCAAAAAGATAGACTAAATTACAATGACCATACACGATCACCCAATCAGAGAGACAACTAATTTGCTCTCCATCATTCATGGTTAAACCCACAACATCCCACATTTTAATAGTCAATAATTTCTGCGAGAATGACCAGAGATTCAATCATCAGACTCTCTTCCTCTCTGTATTCTTTGACAGTAAAGTCAAAAAGATCATTTTGTTTTAAAAGAATGCCCTTGCTTATACTTGTTAGAACAACAAAATAATCAGATAATTAGTCATTTTCCCTCAAATCTCACTGATTTTTTTTTTTTAATTAAAACACACACACACACGCACGCACGCACACATGCATATCATGTCACTTTCCTCATCCCTCTCCCACTTCTCTAATCACAGAGTTTTCTAAAAAAAAAAGAACCAAAACTTTGGAAGAAAAGGCAAAACATTATACATTCATCATGAAACTTTGTGCGTGTGGATTAAGGAAGCTCCAATTACAGCATTGCTTAAAAGAAGAAAAAAAAAGGTTATGGAAGTAAAAGAAGCATCTTTATGGAAAAGCCCTGCAGATTAAAGACAATTGCATGCAGATACAAGTAAAAAAGAAAAACAAAGAAGGAAAAAAAAAAAGTTACCTTGAAGACAACACTTTCCCAGGCAATTCCGCCCGCATCCTCCTCCATTCTCCTCCTCGTTTTGGTAGTTAGAAAGCACAGTAGGAACCCTCTTAATGCTCAACATGATGATTGATGACAACCCAAACTTTGTAATTCAAAATCCAATCTTTTTCTTATCCTTCTCAATCTATCAATCTATTCTTAAACTTAAGAGAAACAGATAACAACTCTACTTCCTAAAAAAAGAAAAAATCCTCTTCTCTATTCTTCCTGGGAAGAAACGACGAAGAGCGAGACGATCGATTCAGATAAATTCCCACCGCCTGCAAGGAACAAGAGATCCGAAGGGCTCCCGCCTTCAGAAGGCAAGGCTCCACGCCCGCCGTGCGTCGAAGGGCTGCCAATAGCTAGGCAACAACCCTTGCGTCGTACCGAACGGGCATGAACGATGAGGCGGAGCGCTCTTGTTATAGCCGTGATGTCCACAACTCTGCAAACCTGGGTTTTACCCCTCTTCCTCCTCCTTCAACGCTAACAACACCCCTCTCACCCCCGTCCTTTCTTCTTCGATTGAGAGACTTCGACGAAGAAACCGAGATTTCTAACACAATGGGGTTTCGAAGAACCGCCCAATAAACAAAACCCAGATCTCGGTTTTGGTTGGAAGATGCGAGGTATTGAAGGATCTGATCCTGAAACGGAAGGATGAAGAAGAGGCTGCTTTTTTTTTTTTTTCCTACCTCTCGCTGAATAGAACGGGTGGTTGGGGTTGCGTTATATAGAGAAGAAGGGAGGGGTAAATTTGTAAAAAGGACTCCTTCCTCCCGTTGGGTAATATAACGTAGACCTCGGGAGCATGAATAGAGACTAAGACTATTGAGTACCATACACCTCATGAGCATGGAAATAGTTGTTGTTGTTTTTGTGGGATTTGTTGGATGATAGTAGGACCATTGAAATAGGAGGGCATTTGTATGGTAGGGCACCTTCCAAGTCTTAAAATACTGTCGTCTTCTGAAAATTTAGAAATCTTTCAAATTTGAGGTTTATCTTTAAATAAATTAATCATAATAATAATTAGTGTTATATAATTAAAAGTTTGAACAAATTAAATGAAAATAAAGACTGGTTGTTGATTCTCTTGTATCTACATGTTTAACACCGAGGGCAGTTAAGTTGGCCTATGATTAGGCTTATTTTCGAAAATTGAGGGTTTGAACCATGTTACTAAAGGATTAAATTAGTCCAGTCCAAAGAATTAGGACACCCACTGTTACAAGAAAAGAAAAGAAAAAGTATCCCCGTATGGATAGCCTTGTAGGGTCCATTTTGGGGCCCTTCAATCTTGGATAAGGTGGGGGATTGAAATACTTGGATGTGACTTACTCAAATGCCGAATTTAAGTCCACAAGATCATCATAATCTCTTGATTTGTGGCTCACAAGTTTAGCAACTTTATATAAAGAAATTTATTCTTAATCCAATTCAACGTAAATAGAGGATGGGGGTTTTCACAGCCCATTTGGATAAGTGCCCAAGAATGTCTCATATGGCTGTCTCCATGCCCTTATTAGGAGAGTCTTCTCCTTTTAAAGATTGATTCTATACAAATTGATGGTATAAAAAAGGTAACTAATTAAGAGTCTTAAAATTGAATCCAAAGAAAGTGAGTAAGAATCCATTTTATGGGAAAGGAGAGATATTTGATGGCTCTTATGGATCTTTACATTTATTTATTTTTAGTTTCCTTTAATTGGGCGGCATTACCTAAAATAAGCCCCCGGTGGTTAGGACTTGTGTGGTGGGAGAGAGTATTTTCAAAAAAAAGAAAAAGAAGTAAGTCCCAAGTAGCTTGCAAAATAAAGAATAAAATATAGGTGAGTTATGATGGTATTTTATTTTTAATTATTTGTTATAAAATCTTTTTGATTTTTTGTATGAGAAAGTGGATGGTTTTTTGTATTTTATTAGATAAATGTGGTTGCTTTTTTATTTTTACTTTTTAAAGATGGAGGAAGTTTTGAATTAATATACTTTTGATGCGTCATCTTATTTGAAAAATTGAGAATTTACTTCACTTATGCTGTGTTAGTAAAGTATCAAATTAGGTGATGTCCCATAGGAGCAGTGGAATCCTACCTCTCTCTCTTGTCTTGGCAAGCGCTCGAAATATCCGTCTTCATGGACCATATCTGTTACATAACATTAATGGCCTTCGCCCATGCACGTGGTGGGCTCAACAAAAGATTTTGATTAACTTATGGAGAAACTCAATGTAGAAAAGGAGAACCTAACAAAACATCTGCTGTTGTTTTGATGTTGTTGTTCAGTGATCTCTCTCTCTCTCTCTCTCTCTCTCTCTCTCTTGTAAAAATGAAAAACAAAACCCATTACTTGGCCACTGAACTTGCCGAGTTATGACAGACTTGGGCCAGGCTCTCTCTCTTGTCTGAGTCATGAGTCACCTAATTAAAACTCACACAAGTCACCTAAGTTAGTGCCACCTTTTCCATTATATCCTTCCAAGTTGACTTAGCTCTGATCCAAGACAAGCTCAATCAACAGAGTTAGGAATCCACTCAGTAAATTTTCCAAAAAAACTCCTAGCATACAGACTCCACAGCAAGCATAAACGGGATGCCATGTTGAAGGTGAGGCAAGATGTTCTTTCTTGTGGGGGATGCCATGTTGAAAAAAGAACAAGGGAGTTCTAGGTGGGGCCCACCTTGTCAGTTGGCTAACTATAAAAAATTATTCTCACTCCAGATTCCATCTTCCATCTTTGCAGGTCATGTAATAAATAATCATGTTAGTATTTAAATAACACTCGTGGCACGTTTATGAATCCCTTCTTAATCAATTGCTTTAAAGAATTGTTTAATCAACCATTTACTTAAAGATGAGTCTTTTAGTGTATTTTACTCTTTTTCTTATATCACTCACACTTCTACAGCAATTCCTAAGAAACATCATCGCACCACCAAAAAAGTTTGGAAGATGAGATCATGTTGAAAATCGCTAGTGTTTGATGATGTTTTATCAATAATCAGTAATTTAATGACCGAATCTTATAGTTATCAAAGTAAAAAAAGTCATTTCATGAAGTCAAAATATACACTTTTTTTGGTACCCCAATAAATTGTGTCGAGACCCAAGAGACCCCACACACGTGAGAAAGAAATCCACACAAGCGGAAAGAGTGGCATAGAAAGGAGTCATTTCATGGCAGCTGGTCCCCTATAATAGAAAATAATAACATATAAATGACTCGGCCATTCAAATGACTAGAAATCCTTACAAGAACACAGTGGCGTTCATCATTGGGTTGGATTCATCTTCTTTACTTCAAAATAAGGAAGAAGAACACAATGAGTAAAATTTGAATTTTGGGGGCTTCCTTCCATCAAGATAAATTATCACGATTCATTTAAAATCTCTCAAATGAATTTCAAACATGCAGATTCTGCCCTTAATAATATTAATGTATTATACTGGTATACAAATGCTTTGAAGTGTTCCTCTTCAAGTGAAAATGAAAGATCTTAATTCAAACTCAATTATTTTGGTCTGTCTTGGACCCCAGCAGCCTATCTAGAACTTAGCCCATTGATAAACAATTAAGATCACTGTATACAAGGCATGTACATTATGTGGACTTGGTGACCCACTAATTTGAGTGATTAGACAAGCTACCAATCATCTTTATCAATTGATTTTGCTATAAGCAACCTCATTTAGCTTGTCTTTATGTACTATGCATCATGATGTCATAAAAACAATCTCCACTAGGCTAATGGATAGAATCACTAAAACATGATCTTATCCATGAAAAGATTATATTAAGTTCTAGAAGAAACATCCAGGCATGTAGCTTTTTGATGGCTTACATTTCTTGCAGATAACAACATATGATACACCAGTACATCACAACCATTCATAAGGTGGATCCCTGACTCATGGGGGATGCACACTATCTACTGGATATGGGTGGCCAAATTTTGAGTCACAGGCATGTTCAGTGGGTAAGACTCACCCGATTCAGTGGTTTAGCCTGTTAGATCATTCTAATTCCTCAATCTATGGCCCTCAAGTTATCGGTTTTGGAAGGCAGGATCAATTTTTTAGGCTTTCAATCCAACTGCTAGTTCCATTAAGACCAATATAAATACTTGGGATTGGCAATATTTAGAAGAGTGTAGCAAGTAGTAGAGTTTGAATTGATCATAGGATGTCCCCACATTGCCACATTGCGAGGTTCTTATACAAGGGTGTCAGATTCAACCACTCGCAGCTCTTACATATGCACAAATGAGGCTGCCCATGAGCACATGTTTTTCTGCAAACTTTTGTGATATAGTACAGCACTACACCAAAAATCGGAAATTGGAACGGAAAAGCGTTCATAATCCTTCCGTTCCTAATCCGTTAAAGTGTTCCAATTTCCGTTCCAATTTGGTACCAACCGTTCCTAATCCAAATTGGAACGGAAATTGGAACACTTTAACGGATTAGGAACGGAAGGATTAGGAACGCTTTTCCGTTCCAATTTCCGATTTTTGGTGTAGTGCAGCTTTAGAGAAAAACTAACACTTTTTAGGATTAGGGTCAAAGATGGCTAATGATATTTCAAATTAAAAAAATGAGTAGGCCATGATGACCTGAGTCACCTGACAATGGAAATAAAATAACAAGTTATAATAGATTTTTCCTCATTTGAGGCTCTCATCCAAAGATGAGTTGCCCCCGAAAAAAAATGTTGTGATATACCCATTTTACCTATTCAACAGGCTCGGCCCTGAGCAGGGGCTGTAAGTGCCCTTGCCCGGGGCCCATTTTTCAGGAGGGCCCATAATTCTGATAAGATTTTTGTATTCCTTGTTTGATGTAGGTGTTATTCTATGCTTGATAAACATTAGACTCTAACAGTCATTTTATACTATATATTAAAATTTATGCTGTCTTTTGTTTTTTGATTTGGGATATCTTTTTGGGGTCTGTTGATTTATACCTGTGGTAGAATGAACAGAAGGAGCAGTATTGTAGAAAATGCTCCTACTGACATCACTGATTTAATCCTTTTATTTTCTTTTCAATCATTTGGTGGGGGCATGGCTCATCCAATGGATTCCATTGTCCTGGGCATCAATAGACCCATCATCAAATCATCTGAGAGTGCTTATTGCATCACTGATTTGAGCATCCATCAGTGGGGCCCACCAATGATATTTTATGTTTGATGCCTGAAATTCTAGGAGAATCCGGTCTGGCGTTGGGATGATTTGGGGCTTTTTTTTTACAAACAGATCATCAAGCCTTCAGCCCTTCACCCGTTCTTCTCATCTGTTAGTGGGGCCCACCAATAATTTTTTATTCCCCATATATGATGTTTAAATTCTGGTCTGAGTTCTCTTTTTTCTTTTTTTTTTCTCAAATAGTTATACTTGAGCATCATTAACCCATTGCCAATTTTTCACATAAGTGGGGCCCACCAATAATATTATCATATATAATGGCTGAAGAGGCCTAATTTTTACTCTTGTCCAGGCCTCGAAAAATTCATAACCGCCCTGCTATTCAAGATGCCATTAGTTTCACATGGGAATCCAGTGCTAGATGCCAGCTGTAGTACAATATTCTTTAAATATGTGTGGGCACACCATGTTGGCATGTTTGGTTTTTTCTCTGCAAAAGTAAAGTAATTTTATGTGAGGGAATCTATGGAGTGGACAGAATCACAGGGGATGATCCCTGGCATATTTTACGGGGCTGGTGCACTTGTTGGGTGTCTATACTCATGAAGTTTCCTTTTGGACAGGCTTATTTCCACCACACATCAAGCCATTTGGCTTTGGCAAGCAATTAAAATTGGTGGGCCTCACTGCAGATGGATAAGGTAATGACCACATCATAAGTCTCTTTTAACAGAAAGGAAGGGATGCACTTGGATTGGCCTGTAAGTTGTAAAATTTGTAAATGTTAAAGTAAGAAACCTATGGATAATCTATTTTTTCATAATTAATGATTTTTTTAATTCTTTAATTCTATTAATGACAATGACACTAAAAGCAATCTTAATTGTCCTCGACTCCTTGTGCCATTAGGTGCCTTGTAAGGTAATGTATTTCTACAAGTGATTAAAAACGAAGAATCAAATGTAAATATCTAAAATTGATTATCAAATAATCTCCCTTTTAATGAGAATTGAATAGAGGGAAGATTGATAAATGAATGTCTCACCATAATCCTAATATGTCTAATAGTAAGGATGTCGAGGTTCGTATACATCATCATCTTATATATATCCTCCACCGCTCACTTCATATACGCAAACAACAAGCCCATAAACAATTTTGTCTTCTTTTTAGAATCCTAGCCATAAAATCAAATCATGGGCAGTTGCTGTATTTTCTTTTCTAGCCATTCAACTTGTATCACAAACCTAGGGTTAAAATGCCTCCACAAGAGCTTTTGCTCCTGTTAGCCGTCCAAAGTGATTGGAGCCACATGCATTGAGGGTTGCTTGAATTGCTAGGAAGACACAACATCTCTACTCCTCTTTTGGTACAGTGATCTGAACTTCTTCTTTTTTATGTAGTACACCTGCTGCTGTTGGATTATAGTCCCTGAGAAATTTATTTCTACTGAAAACTTTTTCTCATACCTTTACATTTCTTGTTTTACATGATCATTTCATGATTTCACATAAATACAACAAAACATGTTGCAAAAATAAGGTGCTCCACAATGTCCATTTTTCAACTCTGGCATCATGTATGAGTAAGTTCACAGAAGTTTCCCTCCTTTCAGAAATGAGCAGTCTATATCAGGACCCTTTTGTATGAATGGTATAGATGATGAGAGGATTTTTTTCCCCTTTTGTGGTCCAACCACATCAAATAAAATGTTGTAATCAGTAATCACCACATGAACATGATACACGAAGGCACCAAGGTGAGAGCAACATCATGAGCTACTTGCTTCTGGGGTCAAACTTCAACATACTTTATATGGCTGTCATTCATTCATTGGTTCATATCATATCAGCTGTCCTGTCTATGTATCTAAATTACAACCGCACAGTGCAAACAAAGGTGTGACTGGATTAGCAGCATCTGATCTTACACGTAGAGGGTTCCACCTACACCCAGTGTTAGCTTCTATACTTGATCCAGATCCTCTGAAGACTGAAGATGCTTTATGCTCTCTTTTTTATTTCCTCAATAGGGCCCACAGCTGATTCTTTGAAGCATACTATCCTGTCATCAATGAATAATTTCCTTTCTACGTTGAACTTTCTCTATGACTAATCTACCATTCGCTTTCTCCTTTGAATTTTTTAGAATGGTAAGCATCAATGATATACCTTGTGCTTTATAATTTTGTTGTTGGTCTTAAGTTCCTCCTCTCTCTCTCTCAAAAAAGGATCCGGTCATGTACTAGTATGAGAAATTTATGAGAAATCACGAGTCATATGTAACACTAAAGTGAAGCACAAGCACACCACGAGGTATAAAGGCACACATTTCGGTTCATGGTTGGAAACTAATTAAAGCACCCGAAAGTTCTACTTTTTCTTCTTCTTTATTAAACCTTGCTTAGATATTTGAACTCAAAGCACCCATGCACACCTCATGATGTTCCTAACCAGCTGAGGAGTGGCCGGGACAGTAAGGTAAAATGTATCCATTCAAGTTTGCAATGAAGTAATTTTCCTGAAACATAACAGGCCCCTTATACAGCACTAACATTAGGACATACTTAAAAATCAAGTCTATTGGGTATGTAATAAATTGTATATACAAGGATACAAAATGGAAGGTATCGGATAGGGGAATGAGATCCTATTTCAGTTGTTCATTTCTTATTTTATGGACATGGATAAGATGGCTATAAACATTCAATGTAGATGACTTTTGTTTCTTTCCAAAGCCTTCTTTTATATATATTTGGTAAGACTAATAGACTTTGCATACTATGTCATGTGTATTATTTTGAAAAGCAACAAACAACATGTTGCTATTGAAGTGGGTGATATGATCCAAATTCAAGGTTTGTTGTCTTGCGCATACATAAAGATCATGTACCTAAAATCTCTCACCACTTGTTGCTATATTGCATAGTCAGGATTCTCTAAAGCCAAGCATCTAACAATTCTCAAATGCCAGTCATAGAAATCCATTAGTGGGGCTCACTTATGAAATCTAAACCATTCAAAAATAATGTCCTCCCTCTTAGCAATGGGCGCACATTTTGGCCCATGCACAACATGTTTGAACTGTTATGGGGCAGCCCACTTAGTCAAAATTGATATCTGATTCTGTTCTCAAAATGCTTGGGTTTCAAATCCTCTTTTAAAGGCAATTACCTTGTTTGCATCAATGTATCATCTATTGCATAGGATTCCTTCTGGATAAGGTCAGAAATGCAATTGATGCTCATATACATCATTTTTGCTCGCTATTCTTCCTACCAAGAACTGGCACAGGGAGGACACTTTTGGGCACATTTGTGCGGCATCGCAGTAATAAGTTCAGCGAAAAACATTTCTTTTTCTGCAAAAAAAATCCATTTTTACACCCTGCCATGAAAAATGCTTTTTCGTAGAATCATAGAAAACTTAGTTCATTTTTTCTGTTATTCCTCTGGAAGAGCAGCCGTACCAAACATAAAACTTCTTTATTGTGGAAAAATATTTTCACTTTTCATAATTTTTCAATAGAAACGTGGTTGCACATTAAACGTGCACTGAGGAGAATATAGTCAACTGAAGGTATGATCAATATATTGTGCATGGCTAAATTTCATTCAAATCAAAATTGGTTCCTCTGTAGATTGATCATGTGTTATAAAATGTAATTTTACTTGAGCTGAAATTTGTCCAAGAACCAATAATAGGAGACAATAATTTTCATTGTTTTGGACTTCAGAGGTATCATCCACTTTTTGTTTTTTCTTTGGCTACCCTAGTCTAGGGGGTTGAGATCGAAGCCCACAAAATGGGAAGGATAGCTTACACAAGTGGGAAGAGTGGCCTATACCCAATGATCGATCCATGGACACCCAGGTGACATGCAAGATTGCCAACCAACTGAGCAACCCTTGTTGTCGAGGTATTAATCACTTATGGATTCGAAGGCCGGCCTTAAAAAATGACCTCTAATTAGTCAATTATCCAATCATCATACGAAAACTCGAGCGGAAATATGGCCATGCTCATATAAACAAAGACACGAGAACGGCTCCTTAATTACCCCAGTGGTAAGGAGCGGTAGTTCTCAGTTGACTATCCAGGGATCGACCCTAAGCAGGCCACCTTCCCTCACCTGAGGGCTCTAGATCTTCACCTCACCCAAGATCTTCCTCCCTCACATAAGGGCTCCCTTACCTCTCCCGAGGCCTTCTCCCTTCACCCAAGGGCTCAATTGGGTCCCAGTCCACCTTAGCTGGGGTTAAAAAAAGAAAAGGCATGAATAATTCAATAGTTTAGATATTGAATGGTGATGGAGACATACCACAATCAATAATGAAGATTGAACTTTGGGCTTAAGCCTTTTCCTCTCTTTGTTCTCCTCCTATTATCTGTGAAAGTGACGATATCTTATATTCTTATCGCTTGAATGTACTGACTGGAAAGAGTAGAGATCTTAATAGAGTGTCTTCTCACTGAAGAAAGCTCTCTTGAACTTCTCTAAAGTGCCTCTTGAACCTACTCTCAACATAAAATAGCCAAACGCACCCCCTAAATGGGTTTGAAAATATAAACAATAAATTAAAACAAAATTTACAAAAACCTAAGTACAGCCCTTTTAACTCAGGCCAGAAGAGAGTAGCTCCTTACCCGAGTGGTAAGGAGCGGCAGTTAGAACCTTGCGTACGCCATCTAATCCCGTGTGTGCGGGCTTCCTTCTCACTTATATGGGCTTTTTTCCCGCGTGTGCGAGCTCCTTTCCCATAGCGAGTGGGTTGTCTTTCCATCTGTGTGCGGAGCTCTCTCTTGGGTCCCAACCTCCTTGGCTGGGGTACCAAAAAAAAAAAAAACACTTAGGTGGACGGAAATAGAAATTTTACTGCAAGGGGAGCCAACAAAACTTGTGCTAAGATGGACACTGGCATTGTGATCATGTTGGTAATAGGTTTTTTTTTTCTTTTTTTTTTTTTTTTTTTTTTTGCATAGTTCCATTTTTCGTTGTTTGGTACAATGCTTTTCCGTGTAAAAAAGGCAAATGATCTGATCTAATTTTTCAAGATGTCAAGAAAAGCATTTTGGTTTTTCGCACTGATGCTGAATCAGATTGATTTGGTGCTTAGAATCTCAGTGTTAAAATAACCAAGCCCCTTAAAAAGGTAAAAATTAAATATCAAGATTTCCACCTCAATTGGATTTTAACCCATTTTCAGATTGATTGAGGGAAAACACATAATTGGAATATAAAAAGGAAACAAAGCTAAATTACTTGCAAATGAAGTGTTTTAGAAGTGATCACACCAAATCAGAAATCAAAGAACAAGGAGGATGGATAAAAATGAACCATCTTCTATCCATATTTCCCATTACATATTCCACCAACCCACATGAATCAGCACTGGCCCAGTGGATCTTCCAATTTTCATCATGCAAGGCCATTACATATTCCACCAGCCTACATGAATCAGCACTGGCACAGTGGATCTTCCAATTTTCATCATGCAAGGCACAACACTATGTAAATGTGTATGCATAGTATACACACTAAAATGAGATGCCCAGACCCCACAAGACCAGTCCAGTAAATTACAAAGCATGGGCGGCGCTACATGGATCTCAGTGGGTTCAATTTCAGTGGGGTCAATTGAACCCACTGAGATCTGAAAAAATTAAAAAAAAAAAAAAAAAAAAACTCTTTAATGAATTGAAGTTATGAGAAGCTTTTGACCCCACTAAATGCCTAAGTTAATGGGCTATTTATCTACTAAAACAAGACAAATAAAATAAAAATAAAAACTAACGGGCCCAATTTTTATTTTTTAAAGGTAATTTCATTTTTAGACATATTGTCGGTAAGTCTTCATTTTCCCTAACTTAACCTCTAAATATAGTATCCTCCCCCTATTAAAAGGAGAAAACCCTAATATTATTAAAAGTAGATGACAGATGTTAATAAAGGTAAAAATAAATTTATTCGATTTATGGAAAATAAGTCTTTTGTTGACCCCCACTTACTTAAATTTCTGGTGCCGCCATTGCTACAAAGCCTGTGTTATGTGAACAGCCCACGTAGCATTGGAGCTGGATATTTGGAATCTTGTGTTCCAGATTTTGATATTTTCTCTAGCCCAGTAAAAGCCCAAGTCAAAGTTGTGCAGCCCAGTTTCCATTCCTTGTGCCGACTGCACACCATGGAAAATGACTAATCAACTGTTTGCAGAAGGCACTTATTTAGTAACAATACAGCAGCCTGCAAACCACTGAATACAATCATATTAGAATATGAAGAATGAAAATGATGGACAATCTCCTTCCAATGCTGATTTGGAATAATAAAAGTAGACAGGTGGCATGATGGTGAGTTTATTAAAAGTGTAGGCATTTTACATCTTGCTAAAACTTTTGTCAACCCCGGTTGATGTAACTGTTTGTTTTTCTCTCCTCCTTTAATTTCATTATTATTATTTTTCCTTCCTACATTGGATAGGTGATACAGTACTTACAAGACAAGTAACCACCCAGGGATCGATCTTCTCAAATGCGTGAGATGAGACATCTTTACCACTACAGTGTCTTGTGTTTCTCTTTGTACTTCACATTTTATTTTATGCAAACAACTTTTTCTGTGACCACTTTATTAATTTGACGTTCATTTGATATTTATTGATTATTCGATTGAATATATATATAGAGAGAGACCAGGGCTCTCCTAAGCTGAAGTTTAGCTTATCCTAAACTGAAATAGTGCCGATCCTACAAATCAAAGTTGATTATATCTATTTTTTATATTATGGAACTGGAAAATCCAGTTTTAATTGGATTTATCTTGATTTTGGAAATGATCATCATGCAAAAACAACGATAATCAACTTTAATTTGTGGGACCAACATCATTTAAACTTAGAATAAGTTAAGCTTAAACTTATATATATATATGAGCAAGGCTCTCCTAAACTCAAGCTTATGAGAAAATCTTGTAAGCTCATGCCTGTGGGGCCCACCTTTGGTTCATCCAAATGACCCAAACACATGACCCCCCTAAATTGCACATGTTCACCAACTTTTGGTCAAATCCGAATTTACTGGACTGTTGGATCGACTACGTATCAATTCGAGTGGACTATTGACTATTAAACTTTTGGGCTCATATGGAGATGATATAAATCACGGTTATGGCTAATTTTCTTTAGAGAAGAGGATTCCAAGAAGTCCTTGAAATCCCCCCCTCCCCATCCTCATGTGGGTCTCCAAGTGGGCCCTACCACACACTTGAGCTTACCTTATCTTAAGCTTGAGCTTAGGAGAGCTGATTAGCCCCTATATATATATATATAACTATATTTTAAAGAAGCAAAAGTCCATAGATATCATTGATATGACCAACTTTATCAATGAATCAGCTGTAGCAATGTGATTTTGTGCTCAACTGGAAATGTTAAATTGAATTTGCATTTCAGCTTAAAAAAAATGAATGTGCATATATCAATGAGACATGATAACATGTCAGCAATATAAGTGTGAATATGGGAGTCTAGATCCCCGGCTCCCAGATGCTTCCCCTGAGTAGGATGTGTGATGTGTGGAACTCCATCATAGTGCCCGACCTATTAATAATATGAATTGTTCAAAATGAATGTCATACCCTTCTATCATATATCCTCAAATTTTATTTCAATATGAGTTGGTTCCATCATAATACTAAGTACATGGCTGATAACGTGATTGATTCATATGAATAATGCATAAAGCTTGGGCTAATCACGTTGTCAGTTATATATGTCCTCAATTTTAAGGTAGGACTCACTCTTATTGAAGTAAAATTTATATATATATGTATATATATCATCAAGGGACAACATTCATTTTGAACGGTTCAAGATATATATCAATAGGTGAGCCCATAGTGGATTTCCTAACATTAGACACTCTGGGCACACATAGGAAGAATTTAAAAAAAAAAAAGTCAAATGAAATGAGCCTATTTTGAAAAGTAAGGCAACTGATAAACTTCATAAAAAAACAAAAGGTGATTTGTAAAGACAAAATTCTATTGAATTGGAATATATATATAACTCAACATCAACTACCTATCCAAGTTGGCAATTAATAAAGAGACGACTATGGAACTAATATAAAATATGACTTTCGTTTGACACTAAGGAGTCTTTTGTCTACACCAATTTACCTATGTAAATGGTAAATATGCGTAATATTTACGTATCAGTCATGTTTGCGTACAATTATTTACGCATCTTGTGTGAGGCCCCATCCTTTGTGGGCCCTCTATTTGAATTTTGAATACTATTTAATTGAGTATAATAGCTAATTATATTAATTAATGGGTTAGTAAGGGTAGTTATGTACTTTCCTAAGTTTAGTTAGATTAGTTTAGTTGTGTTAGTAATAGAATTAATATGGGTCTTTTGCAATTTTTAGGGTTAGTTAGTGAGTTGGAGACCCTAGCTAGATATTAGTAATTTCTATAGGGGGGTATCCACTAGAAAATCTTCTAGAACCTTACCCCAAAGATCAAAATGCCCTCTACCCTAACCCTAATCCTATGCAAACTAAAAGGGTATTTTAGTCCCTAGCCTAAACCCCCAACTTATAAATACTACCCCTTCCCATACCATACATTAGCTACTGTTCATCTTCCTCAATTCCCCTCTCCATTCTCTCTCTCTCTCTCTAGAAATCTAAGAAGAAGAAAAAGACCCACAATCTCAGCCACAACTTGTATCTCTCTCTCAATCTTGATCAACTCCTAATTCTCTTCTAGCCAAGGTAAGAACCCTCTTGTAAATTCAATTTCATTAGAATCCATCTTTCTCTCTCTCTCTCTCTAGATTCTTCTTCCTTATAAAAGTTCTCTGTGGATGTGGGAATAGGAGTATAGATATCTTCTAGATATGAGATTCTGGGCTGGTTTTGTGATTGAGAAGACCATAGGAGCTGGGATTTCTTCTTGTTGGCATGGTTCTCTCTTTTCTCTCTCTCTACAACCTTGCATTTCAATCAAGGCAAGTGCAATATAGATATTTGGCATAGAATGTATGTTTCTATTTACATTGATTTTGCAATTTTCGATTCAGTTAATGTATATGTATTAGATCTACCCTTGAGCTTAGTTTTGATGGATTTTTGGGCATTAATAGATGGGATCTCTCGTTTGGAAGATCAATGACCCATTCAGTGTTGGGTGGTAGAATATTGAAGTGCATTTATGATTTATATTGATCTTGTGATGTTTGGGCGAGATTGGAGAAGTTTTAATGGAAAAATGGGTTGAAGGAGAAGAAACCCTGAAATCTGGATTTCCTGCAGGTTGCGTGTACTTAGTCGACCGACCTGTAGTCCAGTCGACCGAGCACACTAAAACTGAGAAAATCCCACTCTCAGTTATTTTTCCTGCAGGACTGACAATCCAGTGTACTCGGTCGACCGAGCCCTGTGCCAGGTCAACCGAGCACACAAATTCTGCAGAAAATAACTGGGAGTTGGATTCTCCCTCAGACCCCGACGTCCAGTGTGCGCGGTCGACCGAGCCCTGCTCCGGGTCGACCGAGCACACAGGAATTGTAGTGGAAATGCCAGAGAGCTGGGACATCATTTTTCCAGGTTCTCTGTGTATGCGGTCGACCACCCAGGCCAGGAGGTTGACCAGACACATAGGAAATTTTCTGAGAACAAACCATGCCTTCCAGGTGTTGACCCAATGTTTCCCAGTGTACTCGGTCGACCGACCAGGTCAGGAGGTCGACCGACACACTGCACACAAGGTCGACCTGGGGGTCAACATCCTGACAATCCAGTGTACTCGGTCGATCGAGCCCTGTGTCAGGTCGACCGAGGACACTGAATTCAGTGATTTTTCAGTTTTCACATTCTGAGGTTGTGATCGTTTGTGGGGCCCATTGACCATCCAAATGGACTTCTATTGATGTGCCAAGCCTGAGTCAATGGTGTGGCTCAACCTTGACTCGTGGGGACCACCAAGTAGGGTTTTGGTTGTTTAATCTACGATGATTTGATCTTTAAACGTTGTCAATGATACCCATAACTTCAGGAGCACCAAACACAGTATCCTTTGGCATCTGAGATTCCATTTAGAGATCAAATTACCTGAGATGGACCTGGACCTGAATGTGGTCCATTGCCTAAGTTGAATTATTGTTATTTCCCCTATTGATTCTCATGCCTGAAGTTCATACTTCACTTATTTTATTACTGTCACTCTTATGTCCTTACTATAGCTTATAACTGTTAATTAAATGAAAATAGATGACCTAAACGTAGGACTACTTAGAGGTGGCTTGGTGAAGTGATTGGGTGAACACTGACCTGTGTCTGTGGCTAGGCAGACCCTTTTTTGGCCTAAGTATGGATGTGTTATACCCTTAGAATTGGAGAGGTGGATTGTACTAGACTTATAACTCATTCTGGACGAGAATGGATTGGTTATCATTAGAAATGGATATATTACCTCGTTTGGACTGTTGTAGACCAGGTCATGTGTTTGATGGGCCTTGGTATGAATCCAACGAGTGGGCTTGGACTTGGATTGTAATCCATGGACTGAATTGGTATTTGAATCTCTTAGGGACCTCGTTAGGACCTTGTTCACGCAAGGCAAAGCCTAGACAGACACAGACCTTTAGAGTCTTCCCGAGTCGGCATAGACATTCACTCAGTTAATTTAAGCTCAGCCTTTGGACTGATCATCCCTGGTAGGAGCTATTTATGAGTGTGAGTGAGCTATCATGATGAGCTATGTTTCAGACGAACGGTGTGATACCGAGTCCAGTCTCCCCGAGTGATGAGTGTGGTGAGACTGTTGAGTGTGACTGTTTGTGGGGCTAGTCATTCCCCAACACTGGTGAGATTCCCCGCCGCAACTGTGTTCAGTATGGGAGAGTCGCGGCATAATATCCCGTGGTATCCAGCTCGTGTGAATGTGCCATATCGTATTAGACTAGATGTTATATTTGTCATGATTCTATATGTTTATTTTGCTCAACTACCTGGATCATGTATCTTGATACTCTTAAATTGTGTAACCGTCTCTACTCTTTTGATACATATGTCCTATGTTACTTGTATACTGTGACTTGCCAGATCATTAGATCTTACCCATTTTGGTGCTTAGGTCTCGACTCCGAGTACGAGGATGATGCGATTGCGCTCATAGAGGCGCCCGTAGCTAGATATTACGGTTGGGTACCGGCCGACTAAGATGTCGAGTCGGAGGGTGGAGAGCCAGTACCCGGGCTTTGAGTGTTTATCTTTGTTTGGGTTTTGAGCGATTTTTGTAGTGAGCTGGGTAGTAGTCAAAGATGTAATTAATTTTCATTTTTATCAATTGATACTTTTAAACTAGATTACAGTTCCGCTCATATTTGATATATCATGATACCTATTGCTTCCATTTTACTTCTTATGCTTCCGCAATTTAATCATTGATATTATATTGTTCAAAAATTTAAATTGGACCTCACTGCGGACCTACGATCTTGGAAGTTCTTGGATTTTTCGGGAAGTAGCGTGCCAATTTCGGATATTCTGACGACTTTCTTGGTATCCGGAATTGGGGCGTTACATCTTGCTTGTAAATTAGATGTGTAAATGGTGTGAAAATGGGCTCATTTTCACACCAAAATTTGAGCACATGTTGAAGTGGGAAATGAAGAATACCAAAACACATGCGCTTTCGAAGAATACCCGTTGCATGCGGACGATTTGGTGTTGGGGCGTTTCTGTAAAAGAAGTTATGGGTTTGAACCCCCTCCAACGCATTAAAAAATAATAAAAGAGGTCTAAAAACAGATGATTTTAAGGGACAAAATCTGTAAGACAAAAAAAACATATTAGAAAATGAATCTGGCTCCAACGGTTTGGTGTTGGGGCATTTCTGTAAAAGAGGTTATGGGTTTGAAACTCCCTCCAACGCATTAGAAAAATAATAATAAAAGAGGTATCAAAACAGATGATTTTAAGGGACAAAATCTATAAGACAAAAAAACATATTAGAGAATAAAACTGGCTCCAAATGATTTTAAGGGACAAAGTCTGTAAGACACAAAAACATATTGTAAAATGAAAGTGGCTCCAATGATTTTAAGAGACAAAATCGGTAAGACAAAAAAACATATTAGAAAATGAAAGTGGCTCCAATGACTTTAAGAGACAGAATCTGTAAGACAAAAAACATATTGATAGTAGTAAGAATCTTATAAGACAAACTTTTAACTAGTTAATTGCCTTATTATTTCAGTTTTCTTCCAATCTTTCAATGATTTTTCTAAAGTTATTTATTATTGCAATACTTTAAAAATCTGTAAACATGTATATGTGAATGTATTTTATATAGCATTATGGGATTATTCAAACATCATGTATAAATGCAATTTCACCTAACTATAATAAATTTGTGACACTTTTAATATGATTGAACTTAGCCACAAAATACTAATTTTAAGAACTTTTTTATAATTGATTAATATTAGCATAAACCTATGAGATGCATGTGTTAAGTTTTATGCAATTGAATAATGAATTAAGATCAATATTGAATTAAATATTAATTAATAAAAATATTAATAATAATGCTATTTGCTTGACCATCAGAATATAAATTCATATTTGCTCAACCAAACATGTTGGAATGCATTTTTGTGAAGGTGATCATTAATAGAAATATATATTTTTTAAAAGTGTATTTCATGTTGAAAGACATGTTCCTTTTAAAGGATCTAAAATGCAAATGAAAGTTTTAATATAATATTTAATTTGATAAAAAAATGCAAATGAAAGACTTTAATTTGTCTCCTTTTCAAATCATTATAGTAAAATTTAATTTAATGAACAATAAGTATCATTTACAAAATCATCTAATATATTTACACATAATTGAAACAAACATGTTAAAATGAATCACAAATGTAAATGATGTGGAAATGGTGTTATTAGACAAACATTGTGAAAAAAAAAAAGCATGTGTAAACATTACATACTTAAAATTTAAATATTTATCATTTACATGTGTAAATTATATTCATATATTCCATGCGTAAAAGATAAATGACCCCTAACTTACTTAAATGAATTAAACATCTATCAAAAACTAAATTAACGATCCATCCAATCATTCATAGTGAGCATTCATAGTGAGTGATTGTCGGTTAATTGGTTGCCGTCCCGGGTGTTTACCAACGAAAATGCCAACCAACAGTGTGTGCAAAACCCAATTATTATAGCAAATTATACAATCAGACAATTTCTCTCCCACACAAGAAACTAGAGTTTTTGCCACACACGTTTTTAGTATAGTGGAAATCATGCTTTGCAGCCCGCAGTCCATTAAACAAAGCAAAAAGAAGACGTCTTCATTAGTTAGTTAGTTAGCAAGTCGACCTCCAAACTTCCTCCTAATTCGATTTTCCAACTCACACACTTTCTCTCTATTCCCAAATGACGTTTGTTTGTTCATGATGAGAAATTATCAGATAGTAAGATGCAAACAGATGAGGAAGACGTTTTTTTTTTCCCTCCCTTTATGAAATATGGGCAGCTTTGGTATTGGAAGAGAACTAGACTCTCCAACTAATACTAAAAGCGAAATGAAATGGGAATGGAAGTGTGTTCTTATAAAACAAGCAGTTTTAAACATCACTCAGAGAGAGAGAGAGAGAGAGATGAGAATGGGGAAGGAGTTGAGAAGGAGTGCAGTCACGAAGATTTTGCTGGTTACGGCCCTGGTTTACGTTTTTGTTCGGTGGTTCGATGTCTCTTCGCTTGATTTATGTAAGAGTTGTAAACCTTGCTTATCTTTTTTGTGTAATTTGTTTGAAGTTGCACCATGAAGGATTTTGGAATACGTTTATCATCAGATTGGAGAGTTGGCCGAAACAGCAGCAGGAACGCGAGTAATGGGATAGAAGTAGGATTGGAAGAATCTCCGAGCTCTCCATTGAAGAAGCTCGTACGAGGTCTCTCTCTCTCTCTCTCTCTCTCTCTCTCTCTCTCTCTCTCTCTTAAATATTCACGCACTCAACCATGTCCTTCATCATCAGCACTACTGCCAGAGATTCATCAAGGGTTGTTTCTGCACCTCACCACTGAGTTAGCAGTGGATAGGTGACCGGCTGATTGGGGCACTGATGGAATTGTAGTAAATGGACACACAGAATTCCCCCAAGTCCTGCTCTCAAAGGAAGGAAAAAAAAGAAAAGCACACCAATGACTAGTGTATCATATACTTGCCTTACCCCAACTAAATTCCCAGGATTTTGGAGAAAAAGGCTCAAGACCCAAGAAGAAGATCTACAAGGGGTCATTAAAACATCTCTCATTTGATAGAAAGTAGATTCTCACCCTTAACAAAAGGAGAGATTAAATCTCAAGGAAATGATGGTCCCATGCACATTTTCATTCTTCATCTCTTTGATAAAAAGCTCTTTTCCTAAGAATACCTGGAAAAAGTCAGTAAGTGCAAGGGTGATATCGATACTTGTTCATAATCTGGGTGCTGGAGATTCTACTAGCACCTCTGTTTACTCAAAAGTCTTCAACCTTCCTCTCTTTGTTTTTCTTTTTTTTTTTTTTAAGGGGAGGTCGCCCTGCCTTTTCACTTAAGCCTCTGGTGGTGGCTTGTGCTGTTTGCTGCACAGGTAGAGATCGATTGGAGCTTGAAACCACTGGAATTTCATGTGTCTCCGACCCCCTGACGGACGTGTGCGTCGTGAAGGAGAAGGTGAAAATCGATGCCCAGACAACAAGCGTATACCTTGCAACCAGCAACCATCTACCCAACCAACAACATACAGTTCGCCCGTATGCCAGGAAAACAGATAGTGTGTGTATGGACCAAGTGACTCAAGTTACACTGCTGACTTCCAGAGACACCAGCTACCTTCCCTGCCATGTAAATCACACAGTCCCCGCCATTGTCTTCTCCACCGGCGGCTTCTCCACAAATCTCTTCCATGACATCAATGACATCTTAATTCCACTCTACCTCACATCTTGCCATTTCCAGTCCCAGCTTAAGTTCGTCGTCACCGACTTCAAACCCAATTGGATCTATAAATACCGTCAGATTCTGACCCACCTCTCAGCTTATGATCTTATAGACTCGAGCAAAGATGGCAGAGTCCACTGCTTTCCTGCAGCTGTGGTCGGGCTCAAGTACCACGGTGATCTCACCTGTAATGCTTCTGATGTTCCCAGCGGTTACTCCATATTTGACTTCAGGCATTTCCTCCAGGACTCATTCTCCCTTAAAACAAGTAGCAGAACAGAAGGAGCCCTGATTGAAGCTCAGAAGCCTGTCCTAATTCTGATTTCAAGAACCAATTCACGCATGATCTTAAATGAGGATGAACTGATCAAAATGGCCAAAGAGTTGGGCTTTCAAGTAACAGTGGCTTCGCCTCAGCGTGCATCTAATTTAGAGAGGTTTTCCCAGGAAGTGCACTCTTGTGATGTGCTGGTAGGGGCTCATGGAGCAGGCATAGCAAACATGTTGTTCCTTTCAGAGGGAGCAGTGGTGGTGCAGGTGGTGCCAGTGGGGTTAGACTGGCCTTCAACTACATATTATGGTGACCCTGCTCGTGGACTGGGCATAAATTACCTGGAATACAAGATCACACCTAATGAGAGCTCACTGTCTGAGAAATACCCACCCAACCACCCTGTCTTCGTTGATCCCGACTCTATCCACCTGCAGGGCTATAAGGTGAGTAGGGCTGTGTATATAGACGGGCAAAACATTAGGCTTGACCTGTTGAGGTTTAGAGAGACACTCTTACAAGCCATGGACTTTGTCATAAGGAAATAATGGAGTAAACTGCAGGTCTTTCTGCCATTAGTTTAAATGCTGATCAGTCTGGATTACAGCACAAAAGTTGCAAAATGAACCCAACATTCTGATTAGTATCTTGCAAATGCATGATTCACGAAAGAACTAATTAGTAGTACATAACAGGAAAAGTCCAATGGTTCAGACAGTCGGATTTGTACAATCACTTCTATAACCATCATGAAATGTGCAGCAACCATTTGGTAGGGTGGTCGAGCCCATAGTAACATCATTGCTTTAACTGATCTGTTGTGAATGGCTGAACCTGTTTGAGTGTCAACAAATTCTAAGCTTTTTTTTTTTTCCAAATGTAAGCCAGTTTTTTACTTGTGCACAATATCCATGCAGGAACTACCGCGTTCCTGACTACCTGGAAAAACTAAAATTAACAGTAGAGTGAATTGAATGGCAAAGATGACATCCCATATTTTCAATAGGGCCAGTGCACAAACTCTAGTATTTTTCTCTTTCACCAAACAGAAGAAAACTCTCAAAATCTTATACTTATATGAATAAATAAGTGGTATTAAGTTGTCAGACTGGATAACAAATGAATCAGACTGCACTGTGCAAGTTGATCCACGACAAAAAAAAGGATCCAGATATAGGACAGATGTTACTATGATCCCAAACATTAACATTAAAATCATCAACATCATCCTTAAGTTGCACGCCCATGAATGATTTGGTTGTCCTGCTCCTTCTGCAACAGATAAGAGTACATGACGCAGGATTGTGAAGGCCACTGGTGATTACATTTGGTTGGATTGCGATCCTTACAATTCCAGGAGACCTCTTCGTGAAACAGAGACTTTAGGAGATTCGTGTTTCCATCCTCGTTGTCGGGCTCTCATTTCCCACATTTCTGACAACCTCTTTTGGGCTTGTAATGCAGCTTCGGCTTTTTCTCTGGCCTCTTCACAGGTTTCCATTCCTGAATTACATTTATCTGCTTCCTTCTGATACTGAGACGCCATCTTCTTTGCCTCGAGCAATGACATATCAGCACGCCGCTGACTTTCCAAAGCTTCAGCTTCGCGCAACCTCAATTCCTCTGATAGGAGATCTGTGAAGTTCTTTTCCATTTCTTCACTAACCTCTGGGTCATGTTTTCCACAATCTGTGCAGAACATCAATAATGCAGGATTATATGACGTCATAAGGAGGGAGGTGAAACCCGAAAACCAAATAAGACTTCCAGAAAGCCAAATAAGACTTGCCAAGAAATGTTCATGGGCTTTGAGTCATGTTACTGATAAAAGAAACAAGAAGAAGAAATAACACTCATGGGCCACGCACAAAAAACACTAAGATGCAGACAATATGAATGAAAAGGCAGCACTCATTGTATGGGGACTTATCTAAGAAGGATTAAGGGCTGATAATGGCAAACGCCCAATATTATACAACTAGCTATGTTCATTATGAGCTCATTTTAGTGGTACTGTGGTAGTCAACACAATATCCATAACAAGGTCATTTGTTAAGTCATTTGTTACTGCTCATATTATGACATTCACATGCTGACACAACTCCACAAATCTTGGACATAAGAGCAAGACAATGACTCAACCAAAACAATAGAACTTTTCAAGGATTGCTAGTATATTGGATACAACATATGCCACGTTCTATGGTGAGTCATAAAGGTAGTATCCTAGAGCCTCGGAGAAGAACACTAACCTTTGACAAAGATTGCAAATGGATATCCTCATCAGACCTCAGCCCCAGTAAACTGGTCCTTAGACAAAATGGAGCATCAGAAAACAATGCTTCTAGATGGAGGATCAGACATAGAAATTGGTTTTTTTAGTTTTTTTATTTAGTGTTGAGGGGCGTCTATATGAGTATTTGGATAAGACAACTTTTTGAGTAATGGATGACTTCTTTCATAGGGTAGAACTAAAGGAAAGAGTTTAATGGTGTCTACATCATTAGGTTGCCATGAGCACACAAGTTAAAATTTCATATACAACAATCAGAAAAGGTCGGGGGGGGGGGGTTGGGGAGGAAAAATCAGCTGCAGTGAGATGGCACAGACACTATATTCAACTAATGATTTGAGTAAATGGAAAACTTGTTTCATAGGGTAGAACTAAAGGGGAGAGCTTAATGCTGTCTCCATCATTAGGTCATTAGTAGATGCCATGAAGTACACAAGTTAAAATTTCAAATACAACAATCAGAAAAGGTAGGATAAAAAAATCAGTAGCAGTGAGATGGCACGGACACTATATTTAACTAATGATTTGATACATATTCATGTATCTGGCATTTATTGTGATACAGAACAATATTCTGTCTTACGCAAACTGCCACACAAATCTCCATCTAAACAAGACCACCTTCCATAACACCATGTAAAACTTGTAAAAGGTAATAGCCACCCTGCCAAGATTGATGGTATATCCAACTTCAATTACATGCATATATTCTTGTGGCATGACTTTGTCGTGAGATTTAATGACCACAATCCTTAAGAATATATTAAAAATTAAAAGCATTCAGTGTTAAGAAAAGCTAACCTGCAAATGAAGCATTGGTTAATCCTGCAAAAAAAAAAAAAAAAAAAGAATAAAGAAATTAGTTAACAATTTTGTTTAAAAAAAAAGAAGCAGAAATTCAATGCTGGACAAATACCTAATTAGTGTTCCCTGTACCCAGACCCTAAACTTAACTTACATGTGTAATGTATGGAACCTGCACCCGGGTCCTCGGACCCAACTCAAGCCAAAGTATACTATAATCATATTAACATATAATAATGATAATTGCATATATTATTAATATATGGTTTCCTTCAGCCAGGGGGTACTTCTCACAGATCGTGGGAGAGCTAACTCTCTTACCGCCACAAAGGACCCCACATGATAAATCGAACCCCCTCACACTCACTAATGCCCCATGATTTAAAACTCACCCTAATTTGACACCAATCAGGGATTAAACTTCATTAAAAAAAAAATGTAACGTCAGAAACCATTGAACTTCAAAGCCAATATACCAATGGTTGTGCTGATATGATTGAGTTGATTTTTGCCCAAAATCATATCCACAATGATGATTGGCATGCATCCAAGTGGGTCCTGCAAGGAGCTTATTGTTTTACCTCTCATGCAACCCGTAAGAGGTACCTCTTAGCAGAATGTGACCCTATCAATATATTTATGTATATTTTTATATGGAGAGATGCTCCTGTGAGAGTAACTCTCAAGATACTATGAGAGTAAGGGTGGTGGCCCTCACATTTATATCCAATGCCAACAGCCTATATGTGAGGGACCCCACCCCTTACTCTCACAGTACCGTGAGTTACTCTTACAAGAGCATCTCCCTTTTTATATAATATATAATGATGTATCATATATGGGCTATGCTCACACAAGCTGCAGCCCACCTTATTACAAGCTGGAGCATGTGAGGCCCAGGTGAGGCTCAAAGGGTGCTTATGAGGCTCCAGCTTGTAATAAGGTAGGCTGCAGCTTGTGTGAGCATATCCCATCATATATTTAATATAATATAAATATATTATATATTAAATACATTATACATTGGCATCCAGGTATTCAGGTTTAGATCCAACTAGACCCAAAATATGAACCCAGCTTGACACTCTTATCAATTGGGTTATAAATGGGTCCATACCCGGATTTTCAGGTCAGATTCTTCACGGAACTGGACATCCATTGACATCCCAACTCACATAAATAAAAGAAGCTGAATGTGCAAAATTATTTCTTTTGAGAAACACAAAGAAGGTTAAAATGCAGCAGATACAGTTCACTCCAAAACTCAAAAGCCATGTAACTCTCTAGTATAGCCATATAGGAATTCTAGTTATTTCAACATGTATGATATGCTTATACACAATCACTAGCTGAAGCAAAAGCTACAAAAATGGCATGGCAAAACAGTTTCTGGGTGCAATTGTGAAAGACTTTAAATAATTTGCAAGCATTTACTAGAAATAGAAAAGAAGTTCAAGAACTGGAACTGGAAAATGAAATCATTCACTACAAGAACCACAATATAGTAGTCTATGCAGCAAGGCAACTGCTTTAGACTGCCAATGAAGGAAAACATAATGCAGGACTAAAAATTTTACAAAAGAAAGTTCACCTAATAAATTCGAACAATGAAGACGGAACATGGGAAGTTCTTAATTGGAAACATAAAGAGAAAAGCAGGCTTTTCATTTAAAATGCCGGTGGAGATTTTGGAAAAAGAGAGAAACATGGGGGAAAGTATTATAGAAAAATACAAGGATTAAATAAAATTAAAAATAGGGGATGGGAGAAAAAAGGGGGGTTGACTCCTGGGTGGTTTGAGTATGAAAAGAAATCTCTAAAGTGGGAGCACCTTCTAATGAAGTTGGAGAGTTACTAAAAACTTAAAAGGGGTTCAAGGTTCCTTTTTTCTCCCCAAATGGGGTTTAAGGTTTTCAATCGAAGATTAGGAAAGGATAAGATTTCAGGAAGATATTTGATTTTGGGATACTTCATAACAAGTGCTCTTTGGTATGCTTTATTCCATGGTCAGACTAGTACCAGCAACGAATGGTAGGACTGTTGACAAGCTGTGTCGTAAATCATAACTCATATGAGCACCTATTTTGCTTCAGTATTCGGTGTTCCAACTTCCCACAACTATCCATTGATTAGGTATCCTCAATCTGGAATCAGGATGGCAAGACCCACAATCTAGACAACAAAACTGATCAGTTTGGTAGAAGTTCAAATAACCTACAATCAAATTATTGCATAGCATCATCCCTTTTACACTAGGCACTATCATGACTTAATTCTCAGACCATCACTCCTATAACCTGCTACATCATTTTTCTTGGTTTTGTCCTGTTGATGTCTGAGAGATTTCAATGAATCATTTTAACACTAGCGGCGACGGAGAAGCATTGTTACATCTGGGATGCTCGGATTACACGTTCCCTAATAAAATTTCTCAATCCAATGGTCACAAAGATGCAATAGTTAGGACAAATGAATCACCCAAATTACAAAGAGAAAACCAAACCTCATTTTATCCCTTCCAAACTACACCCAATTACCATTACCAGTCCAACCCCACAAACAAGTGGGTCATATTTAAAGAAACCATCTTTTGACCCCCTTTTTGTTTCAGCTCGAATTACAAGCCATCAAACACTTTCTTTTCAGATGAAAAAAAGGAAAGCAATCAATTCTCATATCTAATTATTGACAAAACCACATCCAATTCAAGTTCCATTTAATACAAATCTCATTCAATTATTTCGATGATCAGATAGAATTCAACAGAATTAAACCACAAGACAAATCCAATCATTAGCATGTAAAAAAAAAAAAAAAACCCAACATTAAAAAAATCAAATAAATCAGATCTGGGGTGGAGAGAAAGTAGTGGGAAGAATACCATGTGGGAGGGCGAGAAGGGGCTGAGAAGAGCAGTCGCAGGCGGCGCAGGGGGCGCAGGAGGTGGATGAGGAGCTGCTGACGGCGGCCAAACCCTCGGCAAAGTGCCAGTAGAGAGGAGGGACGACGATGTAGGCGGCGATGCCGATCGCCATGACCGCCACCACTCCCTTCAACAGCCTCGGTCTACAGAAGGGCTGATGAACAGCCATTGACATCTTTTATTGTGTCCCAGATCAAATCAGAGCCGTTGGGTCTGAATCACTGGCTTCTGAATTCAATCACATGAACTCTTACTAAGATAATTAAAGAATGGAACTTGGACACATATAAGAGGAAAAAGGACGGAACTTGGACACAAATAAGAGAGACTTGAATCCTGGATCTGCTTAAAAAACCTGCAACCAGAAGGAAGCTATTGAAAACAGCAACAGACAGCCAAAGTCAGTCCCATAACATCACATCATGGAAGGAGAGAGAGAGAGAGAGGGGTAGATGGGGTCTGTGCTTGCCTCCAAGTTTTGGTAATTTTTATTTACTGATAGTTATAAATAATCACATATGTATGTTTGATTGCATGGAATATAATTGTTAGGAATTTATGATAAAATCAGCTCAATATCATGTAAGTGGTCGATTTAAGGCTGTGAAATGAATGAGATTTAATTTAATAGCACAACCTTTAATTCATTTTTTCATGAAAGAAGAGATTATTGGACCAGACCTTTAATTCATTTTTCATGAAAGAGGAGGTCTTTTGATGGTATGTTATGAAACTTCACTCATGTAGAGGAGATCATTTGATAGTATAGTATGAAACTTTGCTTATGTTTCTTCAATTTTGATTACTTTGACATTTAATGGTATAGCATGAAACTTCACTTAAGTTTCTTCAATTTTGATCACTTTTAGCAATAATAAGTTTTTAATTCCTACGAAATTTAAGAGTGAGATTTTCTTGCATCTAACTTGAGTTAGAATAAATTGACAGCATTAATTCCTAGTAGTTTACTGAGACCCAAATTAGTTCTTACAATGCTAAAATCAAAGAAGATTATGAACTCAGAGGGCTTTCACCAATAAATGAAACACTGTCCCAGGGTGAAAACCAGGAAATTTCCATAATTTCCATGGGGGGTTCGAAGCAAAAAATAAATAAATAAATCTTGGGGGCATGTATAAATAACCATGAATTTTCCTTTTCACCAATCAATGAAAAGCATGCCTAAAAATGCTGTTGGTCATCAACTTGTATGGCAAATTGTGGTAGGTGGGGGCCATCCCATCCATCTCATGTGGCACGTTGCATTTGCGTGTTTGGATGTCACTATCTACAGACATCCAAGTGCTCGTATCAGTGAAGATCCTGATGAGGTGGAAGGAATGCTTGGATGGTGTGGATTCCCATGGATTAAGCTTACTTCTATGGTGTGTAAAGCTTCCACAAAGTAACTAGCTAGTAAAATGAATTGTGCACTTTGGTTATCATTGGCCAATGAAACTTTTTTCTCCTTGCAAGCTAAAAATAAGTTAGAATTGGATATATAGAAATTCACGGTGAAATGAGCTCATTGGTAAAAAGTTGAAGGGTGCAGGATATGAAGGGTGCGTTTGGCTATAGCAACTTCCTAGCGATTGGTTAAATCGCTGGGGGGCCCACCAAACGCAAATATAAGACAGCGACAAGCTACAGCAACAGCGACAGCTTCTAGAGCCTCAAATCGCTAATATTTGATAATCTCGGTCCCCCCAGCTTTTAGCAACAGCAACAGCAACATCATCTACATAATCTCAATCACTATCAATAGTTGTTGTGACCAAACGCAGCCAAAGTGAGATGGGTGATGGCTTGATATTCATTTCCCATATTTTCCTTGATTAGGTGTGCATTGAAAGAGAGGTTATTTGATTATCACTTTAGGATATTCATTTTTCATTCTTTACTTTTAACCACTTAAAAGAAAAATCAATGCAAGGGATTCAATTACATGAGCCTTTTTGTATGCATAGAATATATAGGAATTAGTGCAATATAGGATAAGAGGTAGGCATGTACATTGGACCATGAGTTTCCTAAGATTTGAATTCCTAGTTCGCTTGGAATTCAATTTTCATTTTCCTCACATTCAATTTCCATTAAATAGAAGTTTATTAGATATTCATTTTTTTAATATCACTTTTGATTATTCATTTTTAACAACCACTTATAGAAATAGAAGATCTTAGAAGTCCTTAAAATATATATATATATATATATATATTTGTTTGGCAATCTACATAAATACTATATCTAATTTATCTAGAACTGCCCATTTCAAGGGCTTTTGTCGAAAAATGATTTCTTACCCTTTCTCATTTATGAGGTGTAGAAATAGTAGCCCATTTCAATCAAAATGCTAAAATATGCTTGAATTTGGTGGAAGGGTTTTCAAAAAAGAAAAAGAAAAAAGGACACGCTTCATTCACCGTAATGGCAAAATCTGTCGAGCCGTTTCTATAAAGTGCACTGAATTGTTTCACCCACCTAAGATCTTAATCATGCATCAGGTGAGTCAAGGCTACATCAATAATGTGCCCTGTCGGTACCATACTAACTACAAAATTGACAAAAATCTCCTCACCATTTTTATTTTGCTCCTCCTCCATTTTTATAGACTCTGATTGCAGTTTGAGTTGGGCCAAACCTAACCATAAGCATAATTTTGGTTGGGTTCGTTTGGATTCAGGATGGGCCCACGCCTGGACCTTGAAAACATAAAAATATAACGAATCGGATCAGGGTCAGGGTCAGGTTCAGGTTCAGGTTCAGGTTTAGTGAAGTAAAGTTCAAAGTTCATTCAGGTCCGGTTTGCCGTTCGGGTTTACCTACATTCATTTCAGGCCGGGCTCAAATTAGCCAGCCAACCCACCTTGATGCCCGGGTTTACCTACATTCATTTCAGGCCGGGCTCAAATTAACCAGCCAACCCACCTTGATGCCTCTGAGATTGGGCTATATTAACTGTCTGGTGGAACACCAAACTCGAAGAGAAGAGGAAGGCCTAACCAACCCACCTCCTCTGGAGCTAGCCACTGGCATGACATACCTAAAAATTCTTTCGCACCAGCTCAGTCATACATGTGATTCCAGTGAACCCACCAGATGAGATCCCATTCAAGAGGGTTTGGAAAAAATTTCTTGACAGATTCTATAATTGAAGAAATTTAGATTATATATTGGACAAAAAACTAAGTACACAACAACACACCTTTGACAATTTCTCTAAACATAGATCCTATATTGAAGATTCACATTCTATATATTGAACCAAAAAAAAAAAAAAAAAAACAAACTAAGTACACAACACAATTAAAGGGACATGGGTCCAGAATGTCTGAAGAAATGCACTTTTTACACTCCGCTATACAAGTTCCAGTTGCTTAAAAGTTCTACATTTTGAGATACCAAACAAACATCTTGACCATTCACAAGAACTGGTCTAAGTAATGAAATGAGGTGCTGCACGACTCTGCTTCTGGGTGCACTTGGGCCATTATAATTCCTTCGACAACGTTTACTGAGAAAAAAGCAATTTCTACAATCTCACAGAAAACCAACCATTTGAGTTGTCATTGTCCTTGTTTGTTTAATTTAAGCCTTCTGTCACCAACAAGAGTGATCATCCTCCATTTACTCTTCCAACCACAAGATTCTTTGTCATGCAATAATTGTGCACCAAGTAAATCCATTGTACAGTGGTGAAGGCATCACAACAAAATGCAAGCCAGGCAAATTATGGTTTTTCCTGAACATCAGGCAAGGAGGAGGGTGACGATGAACCACCATATTTGCTGGGCAATGGCGTGTTCTTACGAGATTGTCGTTTTGTGGGAACCAACACACTGTCCTGCTCAAAGTCTTCATGAATTGAACTGCCATCATCGTCTTCCCTATCCTTGAACACAGGGTGTATGTATGCATTGATAAGGTATGCTTTCAGATTAAAATTTGGATCCTTTGCACGCTCCAGTATATCCTTCCGCATCGCTTCCTGCCAACAGAAAACAGAGATTACAATATACACATACATGAAGCCCAAAGCGGCTGAACATTCATGAATTTAATTTAAGCATAATCATCAGTCAACATTACTTCACTACATTTTTAAAAGAATGAAAGCACAAATTATGAAGTAAAAAAATTGAACAAACCTCCAATGGAAATCTAATAAATGCAGGCTCGAAACGGCCTTTGCAGAATAAGTGAAACCATATGGTTAATACTGGCAGCACAATGAGCAAAGGTGTTGATGGGGCTGCTTCTTTTGTACTTAATAATCCCATAAGAAGAAGCTGTGAGATAATCATCGCAGTGATAATACGCCCATGAACATCTGGCCAGAATGCTGCACCACTCTCATATTCTTGATTGTAGACATTTATAATCTATGGAAGCATCATATGAAAAACTCAATTAGAAAACAATTTATCTAGATGCATCTCACAGAATATCACACAAATCCAAACTCTGAAGGAAACAATTTCTTCCAGAAAGAATTTCAGGAAAGGATGCAAAGAATAGAGGAATTATTTTCTCCATAATTCTGCTCTTTAGGCCTTGAGTATTAAAAGTGGGGTCATGTTTCAGTGATCCAGACTGCTGATGCAACAGCCACCAATCTGCTCATTAAACCTTCTATCAGATGAAAAGGCAAGAAATTGATAATCATTCACCTTAAATGGGAAAGGCCAAGTGATGGACATTTTAGATTTTCCATTATGGTTATTTTATCATATGCTATATAGTCTAATCCATGGGAGCACCCATCATATTAAGTCTGCATGACAAAAGCATGAACCCCAAAATGTAACAGATTCTCTCTAGATTCAGGGAACAATGCATGGTGGAGAATTTGGTGTTCATGACAAAAGCATGAACCCCAAAATGTAACAGATTCTCTCTAGATTCAGGGAACAATGCAAATTCTCCACCAAAAGGTCATATGGATATAATTTCTCAATGAATGTACTCTAAAACGAGAAGCACAAAATTAAACGACTTTTTTTAAGAAATTATTTCAAACAATACTTTCCAAATCTTATTTTACCTGACGACGGAAAACAAGGAACGCCAAGCCAAAAAACACAACTATGAAAGGCAGTAGAATGGGTGTCACTACAGCATAAACAAGTCCAAGTAAGAAATACAATTGTATTTGTGGCTCTGGCGTTCCTTGTGGCTCTCTAGATTCAGGGAACAATGCAAATTCTCCACCAAATGGTCATATGGATATAATTTCTTAATGAATGTACTCTAAAAAGAGAAGCACAAAATTAAACGACTTTTTTTAAGAAATTATTTCAAACAATACTTTCCAAATCTTATTTTACCTGATGACGGAAAACAAGGAATGCCAAGCCGAAAAACACAACTATGAAAGGCAGTAGAATGGGTGTCACTACAGCATAAACGAGTCCAAGTAAGAAATACAATTGTATTTGTGGCTCTGCTGAGTCAAAACCGATACTTCCCGCATCCATTGCCTCCTCCCTGTCCTTTTCAGTCTTCACCAAGAAAAAGTTCTTTAAGTGATAGATTATCAATGGTTTCAACCTTAGAATCTCCCCAGCAACACCAGCCCAGCCATCAACCATGATGTAAGTAATGAAGAAAGTTGCTTTCATCGGAATGGATACACCAATTGTTTTAGGAATTCTGCACAACCACCACCATTGAAGATTTACGATTGGGATATCAGAAGGTAAGAATAAAATAAATAAGGATTCAAACGTCATTACAGGAATATTCCAATAGCCATATTATATAGGATAAGAAGTCAACAAAAATGAAGTCCAATGTTGCACGGATTCTTTGAAATGAACAATGCACCCATGTCACATGTCTACAGCACAAACTGTGTAGGACTGTTCATGGATTCTTCTATTACTAATTTCAACATTCCCCCGTAGTAGATAAAATATTGTTGCATGTTCTCTTCCTCTGAAAATCTAACTAACTCATTAAAATATTGATTACTTGATTATCTGGAGCAAGACTCTTCCGCCCCTCTTGTTTTGGTCATGGGGCCCACCTTGAGTTAGTCTAGTCTTTTCACACACTACCCCACCATGAATAGTCGTAAGTCCAAATTTGGCATCCAACTTTTCTTCACCATTGGATCCAACTTTTCAATCCCCCCACCCCCGCCCCCCGGTCCCAGTCCGAGGTGGGGCCCCACGTTGAGGTGCGTCGTGCACTGGATCAGTACTATATATATGAAGAATATTCATGTGCGAAGAGGAAAAGCCACGTTAGTGGCCCTCACCCAATGGTAATGGAAACATACGCCACAGTATTGAGGAAACATACTCATTTGCAGACTGATGGATAAACTTATTCAGCTGTTCAAATGCAGTTCCAGTGATTATGCTTCCAAGGAATACATTGATGAGCAGAAAAACGTAATATTTTGATGCAGATCTTCTTTCCAGAGCTGATATTGCAATAAATCCTTCAATTTTAGACATTATCATCAATATGGTTGGTAGAAGGATGAGGAAAATCTTTAAAGCAATTCCAGGGAGGAAGCCTTGAATGAATGACTTGATGATCTTCCTGCATAGAAAATCCGAGAAAATCACACTTGGATACTGAATAGGCTGAATAGCATATAGATAGTCAAAAGCAAACACATGCAACATATAAAGTAAGCTATAGCAAAGTTGATGCAGCAGAAACCTAAAAGTATTATAATGTTGACATCCCCTAAAAAATAGTTTATAATGCAAACTTTTGTTTGTTCAAATTTTGCACCTCCTAATTTCCACAGGAGGATGATGCCGGATCCAAATGGATCCAAATGGAAAACATGTGAGAAGTATTTGGTGCAAGTTATATAGAATTTAGCAAAATAGGTTAGATCAAGCTAAGAAATACCTGCCTTTCCCTTTTAAGTAGGTAGAGTTATGATGACCATAATCTAACTATTTTTCTTTCTTTTTTTTTGTTTAAAGATTCTTAACAAAATCTAAATTAAAGGGTAATATCTCTAAATAATGAATAGCCAAAAACAGAAAAAAAAATTAGAGCTGTACACTGAAAAAAAATTGCCAGAATACACAAAAAAAAAAGGTTTGTGTTTACGAGGATCACCCTTTTTTTTTTTTTTGAATGCATCCATGCGAGAAAGATGATCAAATAGTATTCACTATATACATAAATACTAATACAAGCTAAGCTGTACACTGAAAAAAAATCGCCAGAACACACAAAAAAAATACAGGTTTGTGTTTACGAGGATCACCATTTTTTTTTTTTTTTTTTGAATGCATCCATGCGAGAAAGATGATCAAATAGTTTTCACTATATACATAAATACTAATACTAGCTCATAATCCACCAATTCAACAACCATCGGCCCCCCACCCATAATACAAGGAAATGCACAAAACCTATGCGCAAAATAGGTCCAAAACTTTCCTGACAAGTGATGCAAAATATAGTTAAGTAACCCCTCGCATAGAAACAGGTTGAGTCTTGGTGTACGCAGCCCCTTTTTTGTTGGGGAGCGTGTGAGTTGGAGAACGGGACACCCATATGCTGCATATGGATCTGGTCTGATGACATATCATTTAGACCCGGCTCAAAATTGGATCTGATTCCAAATACAGGACCAATTCCGAAACTGAACCCAAACACACACAGTTTGTAGTGAAGAAAGTTTCTAGTCCTCTAGTTATCAAATGGTAAGGCACACAAATAGATTGATTAAATCGAAGAACAGGGTGAGGTCGGTAACTGTGTCACAGTCGGGGATACCTCGAATGAGGATAGTGGGTCCCTTGGAGAACTCAGAATCACTTGGAAAGAACCCACAGGTATACTACCATATTTGAAGGGCTAGAGATTCAATATTCACTGTCAAAAGAAATACACATGACAGATAAAAATTGTAAAAACCGATCTTAGTTCGAGTGTTCGACACGCTTGCAGGGGCACCACTTTTGTCTTCTTAAAGAGAGAGCACTATGAGAAGGTCCTACTAGATCACATTATAATCATTACATGCATAAAAAAAATAATGGTGTGACCTCGTATGCCAAAATATGAACACACAGATATTACCAATGTTAGATAAATTGGAGATGATATACTGCTGTGTATCGATGCTCTCCCCTCTGGGGATGATCTGTTTATATACAATAAACCCGCCAAACAAAGCTATAGGATATAGAAATTACAGCTGGGTTAATAAATCAAAGAATCTTCCTACGACTAAGATTAGAAACAATATACAACTCTTATTTCTATTCCTATGTGGAGAGGATTCACCACTACATAGGTTGGGAATGGTCTTCATGGGTTATGGGCCTGAGCCATGACCTGAGACAGGCGGACTTGGGTCAGGTGGCTTATGTTTACAACAAATACCATTTAATTCCATTTATTTATTGCTTCTAGAAGTTAAAGTACAGAAGCATGGTAACAAGTATGAAGATTTGTATGGATAAATGAAATATGCAGAGGTGTTAGCCTTGTACACAACTAGGTATGAACCAATGCACAGTTAGGTAGATGATCACCTACAATACTAAAGTAGACGCATGGCAACAAGTATGAAGATTTGTTGGATAAATGAAATGTACAGAGGTGTTAGCCTTGTATGCAACTAGGTACGAACCGATGCACAGTTAGGTAGATGATCACCCACAATATACTAAATGAAAAGGGGGAGTTTCCAATCCTTGGAAAAAACAAATGATATGTTCCAGATTTTTCATGATAATAAAATGTAGGAAAAAAAGTAAAAGCTTTGGAGGTAGAATATACTCACACTTCAATCAATTTTTTCAAGAAAGGAGCAGCCTTTTCAATTCCCTCAATATTAGCAAGGGACTGTACAAAAGCTATTGGGATCATAAAGAAAAAAGTAAGGAAGAAGAATGCCACAGCAACTATCAGCCTCCTAACTGCGAGTGAAACAAATGGAATCGCAAGGTTTGGCCAATATACATCACGGGGTTCTGGAGCCCATTCAGTCAACCATAAGGTGGGATTTCTAGATTGTTGAGTTTGTGCACAAACAGCAGCTCCCCATCGAGTTTTAAAGGAAACAAATGCCACGGGCATAATAGACTTTGGATTGCCTATGATCCTTTCTCGCTCTGCAGCTTCCTGAATATATAAAAGTACATTACACAAGCCCAGATATGATAAACATGCATGGAGCGTTAAGCCACCAATCAACAACATTGATATGTAGAAATTATGGAAATAGACTAATATCCAAATTCAAGGCATGACTCAAATCCCCTGTTATGCAATAAAAACTTTTGGAACTAAAAAACCACAATACTTCCCACTAAAACATGAACAATCTGCAACCCTTTTGTGACAATCAAAGATGCTAAAGCCTCTATTTTCACGTCCTTTCCAAGGAAAAAAATGATGTGAATGTACAAAAGTGTCAGCAATTCTTTTCATGGGAGGATGTGGAATAGAATGCCTAATTTTATCAGTCGTGTATAGATTAGAAGTAATTTGATTGTAGAAGCTAGAAAATATGTGTGATAGTAGAACATATGACATGTTTTGCCAGTTTACAACAACCTCTTGGATAAAAAGAAACCACATTGGAGGCAACGTGGGTGTTTGTTGGAGTAGGAACTGAAAGAGACTCATTTGCAGGGGTGATAGTAGGGGCAGTGCTGCTGTGATGAGTTTGAAGGTAAACACCTGGAAGGACTCTATGTTTTGGGGAAGAAACATTACTCCTGCAGAACATCATCTCTTGAAGGTGTGTCAGTTTAAGGAGTACCTACAAGTCACCAGGTCCAGAAGAAAAGATGGCTGCAGGATTACAAGAATACATGTGCATCCAGAAAAAGAATGGCAACCTGAGGGAGATTCACCCGAGTCTGCATCTGAAAAAAGCTGAAGGTTGTCATGACCTTTTGGCTTATAGAGAAGTCCTTTTTTCGTGGGGCCAACTTGAGATAATGGAAAATTCTTCTGACAAGTCTTGTCTTGGTTTGTGATAGTTAAATAAATTTACTTTCCCACGAAGATTTGACACCTGCTTTTTTTTTCTTTTTTTTTTCTCTTGAATGTTAACTTTCATTAAAGGCTAAACAGTATTTGACACCTTGTAGAGGTACACACACGTGAGGCCATTGCCACATGATTTACACACATTGACCGTGCGCGCCAATGACACATGGGATTAAAGCAGATCAGGGCTCATTACTTCAAAGGTTTGTATCCCCAATTGAAGAACAGCCACTGCCATGTTCTGAAATGGGCTCGTCTAGAGCATTTGGCTGCATTGTCAACTGTCGTACAGCCCTCATACATGGAGAATTTCAGAGGCGTGTACTTCTACATGATAAACACTCATATACTATGTTAAAATGAAAAAATTTAAAAAAAAAAAACACTTTTTTATTAACTGGATCAAATATTCTTTCATATTGATTTAGGAGGAATAAAATTGCACCACTATGGATCAACACAAGTCGCTTTTTCAGTCAGACCAATATGCCCTTCAGTACCACTATGCTGAACCATGAATGCTTGTTAGGGAACTGACTATGCAGTTGTTACTGATCTAGAATCGAGCTGGATAACATATCCTGACGTCCAACGGGCTCAACTCAACATGCTTTGACCACTAATTGGTGGGACAACAACCACCGCTAATGCAATGCTGAAATACTTGCCAAAATAATTGTTTCCATTTTCAAAGGTACATCAAACAAATATGAGATGATATACAATAGTAAGGAAGAAAAATAGAATCCATAAAAAAAGACATTAAAACTTAAGGATCAGTATTGGAGATAGCGATGATTAAAAAAGTAGATGGCTTCCAGCTGTAAATTGTTGAAATAATCATGGAATAAAAGTAAGCAGGGATGCATTTTCAGAACCCTGGAACTAATACAATAAAGAAATTAAAAACCATATACCACACACAAGGAATCTAAAAAGTAGTACTTACTTCTGCAGAAAGCTTCTCAATCTCAGACGTGTAATATTCAATTGAATCTACTCTTTTTCCCCAGAGTCCTAGAAAACCAGTCTGTTTGGTGGAAAAGATAGCATGCTTTCAAAAAATATTACAGGTTCATATGGAAAAGATTAAAAGATTCTGAAAACCATATGGCATTTATCGGTATTATCAAGCCTGTACCTTTTTTGTAGGCCTCTTAGATGGATCTGGGCTTCTTTCTTGTTTGAGTTTATAGTAATCAAGCCAGTTCTGCATTGATTTCTTCTTCTTGACCAGCTTAACAAGTTTGTTGGCATTGTAAACAACCTACAAGTCATTTTTATTTGATAATTGCAAGTTACAAAAAAGTTCCAACAACAAATAAGTTACTACAAATACAATAGAAATCAAGGCAATAAAACAGCATCGGAAACAAAAGGAAGATATCAACACCAGAAACAAAAGGAAAATATCAACATGATAATATTTATTGTTCCATTTTTTTAAAGAAAAGGACTGTGTTAGTTTAATAAAATCGCACATTATAATCAAGACAATCTTCTTGATGTAATAGAATTACACATCATAATCAAAGCAATAACTCAGATCCAGCCAAAAAAACCTCTTCATTTACGAAGGGAATTATTGTAACCATTCCATCATGCCATCATTCCCAACTTCCACTCAATATCAAATCCAACGTTTGATACATCATGAAGACATACAAGAACATCAGTACACAACAACCATGGAATTCCAAAGAAGCAAGGACACAAGATCACCAACATCAGGACGTTCAACACCAGTTAAGACTTTCAGCATTTTCAAAAGTGACTCGAGAAAGAAGCAGCGGTGTAGGATAACCAAGAAAAAGAGCCAGCATCTTTTCTTAGTTGTCCGCTTTTGTGTACATTCCTAAAATACCCTTTGTGTTGTTAGTTGTCTGCTTTAGGTAGTTAGTCTAGTCCATTGCGGAAATTGGGCATCTTAGTTGTCTACATGAATAAATATTATAACATCTCGATGAAAGTCCGCTTTTGATTGTGCTTGATTAAGATATGTTCTTGTTGCTAAATGTCATCCACCACACTCATGAGCAAGTAATTAGCATTGCTCAGATCAAGCGGCATCTTCAATTTAGCGAACGGTGGCAGATATCTCTGGAGAGTGGAGATTGATGATAGGTATCACAACATATTCAGGAGACTGTACTCGACATCCATCCTTGTGGAGCAGCTCAGCAATAACATCCCCAATCAGCAATAGGGAAGCAGGCAGTAAGGCATAATAAAGGAACACTTTTTACTTTTTTTTTTTTTTTTTGAATTAGTATCCTTCCTAAGGTAATTACTGACAGTTGCTAGTTAAATGTATGGCATGTCTGCTGCAAAATCAAAATAAAAGTGACATTTCACTATAATTTTCCTTAGGAGTGAACAGTCGTAGGGGTGCAAAAGGTTTCTGAATCTCCTGCAATAACGATGAACGCCACAGTAAAAATATTTATACGACGGTATTTGTCATCTCAAGGACTATTAGATGGAACATTTTGTACCTACTAAAGTTCCTTTGTGACTGAGAATTACATCTTTCCCAATAAGGTCGCACTAAGACCCCCTTGTCCAAAAGCATCCGTATTAATCTCAAAAGTTCTAGTAGCTAATTAAAGATCCTAGTGTCATCTAAATATGTGGGCAATATCATTGGATATTGCATTGAGGATAACAAAATGTCCTCCTTCAAGGATGAATTACCATTTTTTATCATATAGGTAACTGACTAAAAAATGAGCATTTCCTGTTGTGCTCATTTTCTGACCTCTACATGGTTCTCACCTTCCTTTTCTTTTTCATGAAAAATTGTTCTTTGTTTTCATTTTTTTTTTTTTTTTTCTTCAATGATATCAAACTAGAAAACGCTGCACATCTTCATATTTCTATTCACAAACCAGGTTTTGTTCGAGTGGGTTAAGTTACTACAAAATTTATGAAAAATAAAATAAAATAAAGCATCTCACACTGTGGAAGTACATATATAGCACACGGTAATACCAGTAAATGTATCAACAATTCCACTGGGGCAATTCTACCCAAAAATGGCGATCTGGAGCCTTAGTTAAAAAATAAAAATAAAAAAAAATAAAAAAAAATAAAAAAGGAAAAAAAAAAAGGAAGTCCAAGCTATAGTTTTCATCCAAGAGAAACGGAAGAACAGAAAATGAGAAACGGAATGGAAGATTTTCTTAATTTATGCTTCATCGACAAGCATCTCAAACAGTGGATAAAAACTATCTGGTAGAAATTTTAGATTACAACCTGATGTGTGAGATAGTGATCAGGATGATTGACAAGAAAAAAATGCTCAACAAGCTCGCTAACAGATTCATCAGGATCTGGAGGCACATTTCTCACAAGGACCTGCAAGGAAAGAAATAGAAGCCTTTTTGCTTAGGAATCAGGAAAAATGACTAGGATGGCTTTCCAATTAACATCAAACAAAAGCTATATAAAAAAACTCAGCAACGGTCTGGACCTCCCTGACTAGGAATGGTCCATCTAGTGGGGTCTCAATTGATTGTCACTTCCAAGTGGGCCCCACAGGACAGACCATACCTTGCAAAGGAACAGCTAGACCATTCCTAAAGAAAACTGCGCATAGTGATATATACAGTTACTTTACAGCAAAATTTTCAAATTTGCACCTTAAAACATGTATAAAAATTGCCTATTCATGGGTTGGAACCATTTTTTTTTTCCTGCCAATTCATAATATTTATATCTACCTTATATACATCACATACATGCTTTCCATTTATTGGAAGGCCCAATTGATATGGAGACAATTTTCCTACTCTAGTGCATGTGATGCCCAAAACAAACAGTATGCACTAGACCCTGATTTTAGTTTCCATGCAGAAACCTTTGTGGTTACTAGTCCACCAGATGTTTAGTGCCAGCATAGAGGCTGTTTACATGTGAAGCCCAGGTACAGACCAGTCTCTTAGTTTTCCAAACAAAAATCTTTGCAGTTACTTATCCACCATGGTAACAGTTCAAACTACTCGGCAAAAGAGTCAATTTAAGATGGGAGTGCACAAAAACTCAAACTATTTGACCGCTCAAGTCATCATCGTTTTTTTTTTTTTTTAGAGGGGTCGGATGGCAACAAAAATTCCATTTTAATCAACGAAACGGTCAACAAAGCCATCATGAAATGGGTGTACAAGAAAACGGGCTCAAAAATCAATATTTAACAAGTGAAAACAAGATCATTCATAACATTTAATCAGATATCTCTAAAATTCCATTTTAAAATTCCATTTTAATCAACGATACGGTCAACAAAGCCATCATGAAATGGGTGTTCAAGAAAACGGGCTCAAAAATCAATATTTAACAAGTGAAAACAAGATCATTCATAACATTTAATCAGATATCTCTAGCTCACATCCTATCTACAAGGCCTGTTATTTGGACAGTAAAAAAAATTGATGTGTTCCCGTATGGACTGATTTAGTTGACAAAAAACCAGAACAATGTTCTGTGAGAAAGACTGACATCAGAGTCTATATCCGAAACTATAAAAAATAAATCATGTTGCTGCACAATCCTCACTTTGATAGCTTAGATAATGAAATTTTGATTTTTAATTGGATGCTCATGAGTGAAAGTTGAGTATCAAAACACAAAGACCACAACAACAGAGAATTGCTTTTAGCCAATTTCTTCATATAAAATAAATTAATAATTATAGTAATAACAACAACAATAGCAACAAAATAAACTGGTTTTTAACATAAATATAGTTGAAAATCATTCATCATTGACACATATTATTCGAGGGGCAATAACAGATCCAAAATGATACAGAGTTAGGTGCTTTATAGATGAGCCATTCGACAAAATAACTGGCAAGCCCAATATTTTGTGGAAGTCCTGAGTTTTTAGAGTCATGGACCCGAGTCAAGAGCATATTTCTATTACGGTTATTTTTGTAGTTTAAGTTCTGAGAATCTGAAGTTATTGAGTGTCATTTTACTTGGAAGAGAGTCCATGTCACTTTTAAAAGAAGATATGGTCGGAGCTGCAGTAAAGGATATCTTGACTCGAGTCCTGGCTAAAAATATCCAGAATGGACACAAAATTAGGTGCTCATGAACTATTCGATAAACAACTGATGAGTCCAAAACATCGTGGTTCTAACAAGTGCTGACAAAGATATGGGTTTTATGGCTCATTTGTAGTCCTGAGTTTTAAGAGCAATATAGTCTAGTTGAGAGCATATTTCTACTATGGAACGTTAAATTCTTAAGTTAATAAGAGTCGCATTTTAGTTTGAAAAGAGTCAATGTCAATGTCGAAAAAAGCTATGGTTGGAACTGCAATAAAGTTAGGTATCTTGAATCCTGGGTCATAATCTCTTTAGATACAAGTTGAACAGCACTTTAATGGGATGCAGATTTGTGTATAGTTTTCCTTTATTAATGGGTTTGGTTCTGATTCGAGACTGTTTGGTGGAAAAGACTCAGTTAAAGTACCAAGTGCTGAATAACAAAAATAAATAAATAAAGTACCCAGTGCTAAAACCAAGGATCCAAATTCCAAACTGCATCAGGTAATTTTTCTTTCTCATCATATTGTCAGAAATAGTGGCAAATGATATGGTTTTGTTTCTTTTTTTCCTTTTTTTCATTGGATTTCTTAGGTCATAATTCCTATGATCTCCCCTATCGCATGCAGTTGAAGCAATAAGTGCTAAATCCAAGGACCTGGCTAAACTTCGTCAGGTAATTTTTCTTTCACATCATATTGTCCAAGCAAATGATACATTGATCAGTTGGCTAAAGAGGAAGATGTGAAACTTCCTCTTCTATTTGCTCAAATTTACCATTTACCATTTACCATTACCATCTCAGCAGGAAAAAAAAGATGATAATTAACAACCAAAACATTAATAATTAATACAAGTACAACCCTATATTGACTTTTGTAAGTATATAAGTCCGAGAAGAAACATTTAGTTCAACTTACTGTAAATTGGTCTGGCCGACGGTGCTCTGATGCAAGAAAATGAAGCCTCATTGATGCTACTATCTCATACTCCTTATACAGCATATAACATGTCCAGAATGAAAAGGCATAAGCCATGATCAAATGGGTCCAGAACCTGCACGTTGACAATGAACAAATTGTATACGATTAAGAAAAAGATCCTCTATGACCTAGTTTAAATGGACATAACTGGTTTTTACAATCGACTAGCATTTTTGTGTAATCAAAATCAATGTAGAAGAGGACCACCTGCTCAGGAATAGCTGGTAATGGACATCAAATTCCTCCTTAGTGGGGTAGGAGTTGCAGGTGTGAGCCGTGGTTCGTAATAAGGAGATAGTGGCAATTTATGGTTTGATACATAGTTTAGGGGCCATTTGTCTTTTATGCATTGAATACAAAAATGGGTTTCACATATGTAAATGTCATGTTACATATGCAAATGTGTTTCACAAATTTCTCAAAATCCATGAAGAATTAAGACGTTAAACTAAATGTCTTGATACTTACCAATCTTGCAAGAATATTGAAGGGTTCGGATCATGAATTTCGCTGGGGGTGGGGGTGCATAGAAGAGAAGAAAACTAGATCTATAGGTTGGTGCTTTTTCACAAATTACTCAAACTCTATGAAGATTTTAAGATAATCAGCTTCAAGATCATGGGGGAAACAAATTGAACAGTTTGGATTACAAATATGGGGCCCATAGGATTGAAGAAAAATAATAGTGGTCGATGGGGCCCATAGGAATGTAATCACCATTTGCAAGAGGAGGTGTGAAAGATGTGGAAATTTTGATGTCAATGGCCTTATTTACAAACCATTTTCACATCTCTTTTTTCCTTTATATATGTCACATGCACAAATGAGCTCAAAGACATATAAAAACGAGTAATCATTACACATGTGAATCATTTAAATATGTAAAAGACCACTTACTTTGTTGTTACCTAGTAGGTCAGTCTGATGGTCAAACAATTTTTTTTAAATGGTTAAAAATAAAATAGTAGAAGAGAAAAGTCAAGTACACGAAGTTCTAGAATAAGCAGAAATTTGTAACTATGTTCATATAAAGGATGTCGATACATTGTGCAAGCACTCAAGTGCATGAAGTTACAGAATAGGAGGAAATTTGCAACTATGTTCATATAAAGGATGTTGATGCAAATCCACAATGTGTAAGAGCATATAAAATCAGTTGCGATATCTGGAGTAACAGGAAAATCCACACAAAATACCACAGATGGAGAGATCATCAAGAGAAAAGACACGCATTATTTCATCAGTAACATTATATTTCAAGCAATTTCTAGAACAAAACATGAGAAAAGAACAGACTAAATTCTAGCTGAAAGGTAGGTCATGGCTCACCTTTGTGATTTATTTGGAACATTTGAAATAGAAAGCTTGTCTATGTTACTGAAAGTCACATTTGAACCTTCTAGCGTGGCATTGGTCCAGTTGACTGGAACGAGTATAGCAAAAGCCAGAAACGTGATAGGCACAAAGACTTTAAGCCTGTACAGAATAACATATATGTTTTAGCTTGATAAGCACAAAGACTTAAAAGGATTGGTTTAGAGATTCATTTGAAACAACATCAATTCAATGTAATGTAAGATAATACTCATGAAGAGGAAATTTTAGAAAAGGGATGTGAGAAAATGGAGGAAATTGAGAAAACATAAGACCAGTTCTGCAGGCATGACCCAAATGAAGAGGCTTCCTGCATTTGAACAATTCACGTACCAGAGAGAAATTTGTAACAAGTAGGCCGAAAAAGTCTAATAAAAATCAGTTCAAAGTAACAGTCTCACTGTGGTAGATTGATGTGAAGAAAGAAACTCCAGTGACTTTTTAGAAGGATTTCTAAAGCGACATTAAAAGCAAACATGACATATTAAAAACTCCATTGTTCTAAGAAGCAAATAAAAATTGTGAACGTAATCCAAAGCATCTTGAAATCAGAACTTTTCAATTGGTCTATTGAATAGACACCATCTGTTTTTTTATTTCTTTTTTATAACTGCACTTCTTAATGTTTTGCTAGAATGCTTGAAAACAACAGAACAACACAGCTTAAGGAATCGTTTCATCTTTCCGGGACCACAATGCAAAATCTCCATGACTTTCCTTCTAAAAAAAACTGCATATATTGCCTATAGTCATGTGTATGCTACATACCAAAAAAGTAGAAGAAAATAAATAAATAAATAAACTCATGGATCTGTAACCTAAATTACAAACAGGATTGTCCCATAAACTGATACTGTAACAGCACATGGCTCAGTCCATATCTTAGCGCACTGTACTTCCAGTGTCTATGGAATGATCCAATCTCACTACACAAGGATTCACAATTGGAGCAGGCGAGCAGCCACTAAGGACTGCATCTTGTTCACCAAACAGACTCACGGTAGATTCATTTACGAAGATTCTGGACTATTTGACCTGTGAAGATTCCATCTCATCCATGGTGATACAATGTCTAAAAATAATCTCTCTCAAGCAGGAGAGAGGGAGGGAGAGGCCACCAGGACTTTCTACAAGTCTAGCCATATCTCATTCATGTGTCTCAAACAAAACGTATTGTTCCTATAGTACCTTTCCCTCTTCCACAATGTGTCAACATCCATTCTTTGAGAAACACAACAAAGGGTTTGTGCAAAGGTATATGACTTCCAATGAGAACGACTACGATCATAGAACCATAGAAGAATATTAAAAAAAAAAAATGCACATGAATAAAGTAAACAATAACAAGGCTATAAAGTAAAAATGTAAATTATTGCATACCCAAGCAAGTAAATCCTCAAGTACACAGCAGAATCAAGTCCAGCATGGTCAATAAGCTCAGGTTCAGGCATTTTCAATGCATCAGGCATCCACTTTAGAAACTTCATATATGATCTGAAGTCCAAATTCATAAACTTCCCTGCAAATGCCCCAGAGCGAACAGGGCTACTTCTTAGACCTCTGAGATACCATTTTGGGAAGTATACCCTATCATTGAAAGGTTGGATTCGTAGTATTGCAAAAGCTACAAGAAATGCAAGTGCGCTGAGAATGTTGATAGCAGCTGCTACCCCAATGTCTCCTAGTGTAGCCATCTATGGCTTAAACAACAAGATTTCCCCTACAGAGCAAAGACAAAAATGTAGATTATGAGCCATATGATATGCCTCCAAAGAAAAGTATATAAAAGAAAAAAAAGGAGCAAGTGTAACTTTAGAGTACAGAAACCAATAGAAGGCAACCTATTTATGCTACTAGTATCTTAAAATACAGAAGCACTATAACTTGGTGTGTAAATCAAATAACAACCAATGTGATACAGAAAATATACTTAACAAAGAATTTTAGTGACAGCGCTTGGAATAATTGATGGAAAAAACATATGGAATTCTTTTCCTTGCATCAAGTAGTAACAAATACATTATCAATTCTGAAAGCCAAAGATGACTTCTGAGAGATTAAAATAGTCAAGCGACCAATGGAAGGCCCTATGGGAAGAGCCGAGTATTTTGCATTTTGAGCTCGACACTCTCACACTCTCATGAAACTTTAAAAAAATAAATACCGAATACACTAGGGGACTCAGGGACTCAGGCATCCAGGACAATCTCGAGGCAGTAACTTATCAGTGCCACACAAGTCACGTCTTATAACATATGCATAATATACTAAAGGACTCGGTCTACTCAACTCGGGAATGGAAAAGATATGCTCAACTAGGACTATAAAGCACCCATTTTTACACCATTTGGTCTCATTTGGAGAAGTTCAGAAAAGTTAGAGCAACCACTGTTAGGCACTCCTTTCAGCCTACTGACCCAAAACAGAACATTTTTTGTCAAGCAAGGTAAACTTTGTAAACTTTCTCAACCTAATACGTACACTGCAGAATGTTATTGCTAGTTACAAAAATTTTATTTACTTTTTTAATATTTGTACTTCCTAGCTAGATAAAGTTATGGACGTATTGTCCAGAACTTTTTTTTTTTTTTGTGTGTGTGTGTGTGCGCGCTTGAGAAGAGACTCAAACTCCCACAACTCTTGCTCTTCGAGGTGAGTCTTTGTGGCCCTAACACACTGATCTACAGTCGGGAAAACCACTAGCAAGTACTTAGATTCACAAACTATAGGAGAAATATGAAGTCCTTAAATTGTAAGTGTGCAGATTTTTATTTTATTTTATTTTTAATTTTTTTAGTTCTCCTATTGTTGTATAATACTTTTTTTTTAATATTATTGTCCATGCTCATAATATTAAGTATTAGTGTATAATAGTCAAAGTCAGCTGAGACGACTGCGTAGAAACAGCCGATAACTCAGCTACTGATGTCATGATTTAATTCCTTGTTTCTTTCACTTGCTAAAGTTTCTCATAACGATAGTATCTCTGCTTGCTAAGCTTTCAACAACCAAGCCTAGATGCTTGTTGTCTTTCTTCTAAAAAGCACCTTGTTTTAACTTCAATGAAGCTTCCACTTCATGGCTTGTACCAAACCAATTTCACTGAACGATAATCTACTAGGAGGCCTGGCTTTAACGCACCATACATGGGAGAAAATTGCAAAGGGGTTACCAATCGTGGGCAATGTGAATGTGTACATGCAAAATATGGGATGCACAGTATTTAAAAATAAAATAAAATAAACTGAAGTTCACATATTATATCAACTTTGAGAATGCTTATTGAGGACAAACAAGTTTCCAAGTAGATACCAATTGAAGTTTCCAATTAAGTCTTCAAGAAAGTTTATCCTCTCATCTTCTATGCTGAGTAACGAATGATCAAGTCTCTTTGGTATCTAAAAACGACAGAAAAAAAAAAAGACTTTTGGCTACTTCCTATTGCCATTCCTTTGTAGTCCTAAATCTTTCAATTGTATATATCAAATAAAAAGGAAAAATAAATTCTACTAAGTCTTAAAATTAAGTATCAAAGAAAAGAATTTCTGCTAAGTCCTGACTCCTGATTCAGCAAATTCTATTTAACAAAAAATAAGTGAAAATTCTTCGTTCCCAAAACCCGAAGGTTTTGCTTGGCTTGAAAGTTTCTAAAATCGCAATCCACAACTACAATTGAATCCATACTCCATAGGCCTCATCAGAGACACCTGAGCCCCTCGATTTCATTTCACTCCACCGGTCCTTACAACCCAAAATTCTTACAACAAAACTATCCTCAGAACCTTCCTTATTGGCAATTTGTGGGCCAGTCATCCGCAAAATCACAGAAAATCACAAAGGTGTCCCTCATCAAGCCTTCCTTTCCAGCAATTTCTCATCCAATTGCAATGCAAGATACTTATAGACCAAACACAACCTTCGTTTTCAAAGATCGGTGTTGTATAAAAGTGGCATTTACTAAAACAAGAGATCTAAGAATCAGAATCAATTCTCCTGAGCAAAAGAATCCGATACCTCATACAACCAGACAACATCATCCAGAACTGAAAAGCTACAACCAACAAAAAAAATCAACCAAATCACAAAAAAGCAGCTTTTTTCACAACACATCCAGAAAAACCAAATCAGATCTTTAGAATACAAAAGAAAGCGTAATCTTCAACTCCAAAGCCCAAGCAAGATGCTTTTTTTTTTCAGAACCACTGCCAAAAAAACCAAATCAGATCCAAGAACTCAAAATGAGGCGTAAATCTTCAAGTCCAGGAACCAGATCTCAAACTTATAAAACATTCATAGATGACAGAACAAGAAACTAACAAAATCTCCAAACGCAATCAACGTTTTCCTACTAAAAAAATCCACTAAAAGCACTAAAAAAATGAAGAGATAACACTCAAGTAAAGAACAATCAGAGAGAACGAGAGTGATCATACATACTTCAACAAGTAAAGAACCCTAAGAAACGAATTCTTCTGCGAAGCGGATACAGATCTGAAGAAGATGAGCTCCGTCTCTTCAGATAGAATGAAAGGGATAACGTATGAAAGACGGAGAAAGCTGGATTCTTGGAGAAGGAAAGTAGATTACACTGAAAATCTGTCTATGTATGGAATATATAGAGGAGGAAGGAAACGGATAGAGAAAGAGAGAGAGATTTGAGCGTTTGGGGAAGGCGAAGAGATGAGGCGAAAAGAACGGTTTTCCGTGAAATGTATGCGGGCTTTCCGTGTATCAGTGTGCGTTAAAGTGAGTGTTCTTCTTTTTCTCTTTTGAGTTTTTTATTTATTATATACATGTATACTCATTAGGTTTTTAGAATTTGTAGATAGACCCTTAATCTTTTAATATTTATTAACACATCCCTTATTTTTTATTTTTATACCATCCATGTCCCAAAATACGTTGTAAGTGTTTTGAGTGAAATGACACTTTTGCCGGTCTATTTATTTCTATATATATATAATGTCAAAATCTTATATTGATTTTTTCTTAATATAGATAATTACTGAAGGGCATTTAGGGGGGCGTAATTTTACATAAACCCATTTTATCAATGTCGGGCCAATTTTGATTAAATCCAAATCAGGCATGATGATAATCAAGACTGTACTTATAAGTGACGTAATTCATGTACGGCCCGCCATTGGATCGATGAGATTCTCAAAATGCATTATCATACTTTATGTGAATAAGAGAGTTATTGAGAAAGAGAAAATTGGGGTGTGGAATAAAATAATAGTATTTTTATAAATACTGAATACTCGTTTTTGTTTAGTGGATTTAAGAGCAAAACTATCAATTTTATAAGAATTCAACATAAAATTATTGGAGATCGTGTGGACTGTATTGCATAGGTCCAACATCAGGTCAAGCAGATGGCAGATGGCAGTTGTCAACAGAGATTAGTCTCATAGAAGACTTAATATGCATCAATCTTCATTTAGATCCGGTTGAGGGAGATATGCGGAGTCTTCCATCAGTCAAGAATGTTATGTATCTTATAGGCTATGTGTCTAAGTTTTCCACATATTGATCTTTTCAAAAATCTCACTCTGATTGTCAATTCTCATTTGGAATACTGATTTTAGCAATATGAGAGGCATTAAAATTAAAAGGCGGGATGTATCAGTAAATACAAGAACCACACAAGTCTGTTTACAAATTTTATAAAGCTTAGAGGGTACAAACAAAAAAAATAGAGCTCTTTTTTTTCGGTTTTTTTAAGTTGAGTGGGAGTTATGTCATGTGTGACCCTAAGATGTCGGCATGTGGCACGCCGACGACTGTTGGATTACGAAAGTGGACTGCCGACAGGTGATAGCGGCGATCGGGACTCTTATTAATAGGTATTGATAGAAACGGGGATTGGTTTGGTACAATGCTGGAGCATCTTATTAGGTGCTCCACGGACGCCGGTGTTCACATGCGTGCAGACTGCAGAGAGCAGCATGGGCCCATGTGGGTGGAAATGGCAGAAATTTGCTATTTTTAATAGGAAAAGCTTATTAGGGGTAGCAACCGATTTGATTGACAAATGGAGATATTAGGTGCGACAGGTGACTGTTTCATCTTCATGGGTCCAGAAGTCTTCACAAGAAAGAAATCAAATTCATCTCAAGGAGTCTCCATTGTTGCAAAAAATGTAACTCTTTTTGTATAGTGGCAGATATAAGAATTATTTTTAATTTACTTCAATTCTCTATCTTTATCTTCTATTTAACCCTAATTTACTTCACCACGGTTCCTCTCTTTTTTTGGAGTTAAAAAGTTTTGATATCGACCCGGTGCTACACTTTGGGGCCACAGGGGTATTTATTCGACTTTCCTCTGAATCCGGAAAGATTAGCCCAGTTTAAAGGATTTGAAACCCTCCGATAGTTAAATATATATATATATTTATCATCTATTCATTTAAATTCATATTGAAAGTTTATCACCAAATAAGCTAGAAGCAGTGGCGGAACTGTGTAGAGGCCTGGGGGGGCCCTGGCCCCCCCCCAGCCTTTGAAATTTTTTTTTTTTTTTTTTTTTTGAAAAAGTCTTTTAAAACACCAAAATGGCCCCCCTCCCAAGGTTTTTGGATTTTTTTTCTAAGTTAAACCCCACCCCACCCCGGCCCCCACTCCCAACCCTTTTAACTTTCGAAAACCTCTCCAGACTCCAATCTTAAGCCCTAACCCTCTTCAGCTCTTCCTTCTTTATTTTGTTCGTCTCCTCTTTTTTTCCATTAATCTCTCATCTTCAGTGGTTAAAATTTTACACGCCGTCTTCTCTATGTCCAGCATTTTCAAGGAATAAAATCATGGTTGAACTTATAACTATGTCAAAAAGGAAACTTTAAAATATGATAGTTATAATAATTGGTGAAATAAAATTTTATTCAAGTTTTGCCCCCCCCCAAGATAAAATCCTGGCTCCGCCCCTGGCTAGAAGGGTAGGACATGGGAGACTGTTGGTTATCTCAACACTCATATCCAATATAGCAGTTAATAAAAAAAACGAAATAGAAGAGTCAACACTCATATCCCCATTGAAACATGGAGATTTTATATGGGACCCAGAAATGGACCCTCCCGAAAACCCTCTATCTTCCTTCTGATGGATTTAAATGATTCATCGTCATTTTCTACTTTCGGGGGGTGTCGATGGGGTTAAAGAGAATCATTGATTCGCATTTCTGTGTCAACTTGAGTGGAACCTGATCCCCTACTTTTATTGTCTTTTTACAAATAGGCCCCTCCACGCAAAACATACTTACGTGTATCTATTGGAGTGGAAGAACTCCAACGGCTCTATTCTTTCAACGGCTCTATATTTTGAGTGCCAGCTAAGGAGGTGGAGTAACCTATTAGATGATCCAGCTGAATACCAAATGGTTTAGAGTGCCACGCGTTCAATGACCACGACGTCCACGTTCCTTTCAGCTGCCGCATTGTATCGCCTTCTTCTTCACCTACCGAATAACTGCAACATCTTCGCGTGGCTAATTATGTTTTGATGTTATGAGTCTCGCACACATCTAAATAAGGCCAAGTTTGAGTTTTTTAAGTAGGAGTTGGGTTGAGAATGACTACTTATCTCAATGCTAATTGGAGCAGTTCTCACATTTTTCCATTTGTGCGGTTTTTTTTTTCCACTTGTATGGCTTCATTTTCTTTTGTGCGAACATTCTTCCTCCTTGTACGGACTTTATTTTTTATGTGTGCGGGGGCCCTCTCTTGAGTCTAACCCCCATTGCCTAGATTAAAAAAAAGTAGGAGTTGGATTTAGGTATTTGGTTTAGAAGATACTCGGATTCATGACGATTACATTCGCATATTAAAAATATTTATGGGTTTTAAGGGGAAACATAACCTTTTGCCACACTTATTATGCAAAAGCATTACTCGGGTTTAAATGAACTAAGTCAAGTAAGCCTAAGTGCACTTATTTTATGGCCGTGCAAGAAAATGAATTATAATATTATGTGTATATAGAGAGAGAGTGTGTGTGTTTGTGTCATGTCCAATAACAACCAAATGTTCATAGCTTAGGCATGATTCATTATATAAGGCCCACCTACAAGCATAACAATCACGAGGGCATACAGGTTTAAAGCGTCTGCCTCCACTCCGTTTCAATTTACAAGAGAAAAAATGAAACAATCCCATCTTGAAATAATTTTGAGGGTTTCAAAGTTGTGTGATGTTACATATAAAGTTAAATGCGTGTTAAATTTTGCATAATCAACTAAGGACCTATGAATTTTTAGATGTGCCAAATTTGGAAAATATTCTAAACAGCACCATGGAGTCCCTTCTCCTATCATTTTCTATTATCACTCCCTAATGCAACAAATCCAAACATCATCCACACATAAATACTACTTAGAAAAAGGAATGTTGTAGACACAGTCTAACGAAAAAACAATCTTTATTCATCCAAAAGTGGAATTAAAACAAAAAAGTAAACATGACAATCCTGTACATTGAATTATATCCATCCCATAAAGCAGCTGTATGTCTAGACCAATCTACATCCAACAAGAAGTTTCATTATCAAAATCAATATGATTCAAAAAGGCCCGCGCAAGTGCGAAGATACGTACCTAGAATTCGAACATTAAGTAGTCAAGTGAGAACTACTGTCACTTACCAGTGAGATAAGTTATCATTCTCGAGTCATGAAATCACTTGCAAAACACTATCAGATAAAGGAAATAAAAGAAAAGATCAAAACAATTGCAAAATGGGCCATGGGTATGCCATTTCTTCCCGCTTGTGCGGGCTCCCTTTCAAGTTGTGTGGGCCTTTTTTCCACATGTGTGTGCAGGCTCTCTCTAGGGCCCCAGATCCCTCGGCTAGGGTAAATAAAAAAAGGGCGCCACCAAAGGGATGTAGGCTAAAACATTGCCATTGAAATCCCCAGTTGGATTGATCAGTCCTAAAACAGGGTTGCAATTATAAATTATTCTCCGCTACTACCTCTGCTTGTAAAAGCAGAGATGTTAAACGAGTATTGTATCCACTGGGACAAAAAGGCTAAGTTGTGTTGTTTCCTAAATTCCTAAATTAATTCTAGTAGAAGATAAAGTTCTGATTATTAAACTAATCCTATTAGAAAATGAAGTAATAGGTTGATTGGTTTTGATTTCTAAATTAACAAATTAAAAGACAAGTTTTGATCCAATTAGAGAAAAGTCTTAGGGTATGAATCCACCATAGCCTGTGCAATGGCGAATATAGGTCTAGGGTTTCACTGTCAATGCTTTCCAGACTCGTTCTGGTTACAAACCTTCACAGAGTCACCAAATAAGAGTAGTGGATGCAAATCAGGGCATAACCTATCTCTATGGCATAGATTATCCTAGATCTAACAAACACATTTATTCAAGCATCATGTTATATGACTTGGTATTCTAAACTACAAGAATAAAACACCAAAAGAGATATTGCATTAATAAACGAATCCAATCAATGGATTAAATCAATGTCATATAATCAAAGCATTTAAAATAAAACCCTAGAACCTATACATTGCCATAAACACAAAACTAAAGTTTCATCACAACCCTAAGATGGAGATTTAGTTACTCATGGAAGACGATTGACGAAGAAGTCTTGACGAAATCCCCATTGATGCTCTTCCCCAAGCTCCAAGAAAGCCTCCCAAATTTTCTCCCAAGATGTGAATATCCCCAAAAATGAGTTTGGGCTCTTATTTATAAGTTTTGGGGTGAAAAAGATCTTCAATTCGTGTAGGAGTCGGATTCCCGTCGGGTCCGGGCCCACTAGTCATCACAGAGAACTTCGCGATGTCGTATCTCCCTCGATATAGCTCCGATTTATACAATCTTGGACTCCACGGATATCTACTCGAAAAGAGCTTTCCAACGGTATGTAGATTTCACGAATCCGACACTTGAGTTGAAAGTTATGACCATTTCAAGTTGCTGCCTCTGAAAATTCCGAGAATCATGGTACAATTAGAAGACCTTCCATGTTGGCATGCTATGGGGTGAGTGGGACCCATGTTGGATGTCCAAGGCATGTTTGGACTCTTGCTTTGCTTTCTTATTTGAGTCTCCTCCCATATTTGGCAGCTTTCTTACTTGCAACTCCGGTTTGTCATGTTTTGTGGGATTTCTTCCATTTTAGCTCTGAATTTCGCTCCTTGCATTTGTAATACCTACAAACAATAAAATAACAAAATTAAGCTAATTTATCTCTTCCGACGGTATAACCAAGTCCTCATTAAGGGGCCTAAAATGTATCTTTTAGCCTCTCATCATGGATCATCCTCAAGTCCCTGATCCCAAAACTTTGCTTCGTGCCAGCCATGCATTCCATCCAAGCAATGCAAATGGTATGTATTGTGAAAGACTAACACAAAAACGCTCCAGAGTCCAGACTGATTCTATCATCAATCTTAGCAGATTTGGTCAACATTTAGTTAATGGAGGAGACTAATTTCGTCGGATGCATTATTTAACAGTAGCTGAACCTTGTAATTCTTCTTTGTAAAAAAGTCAGAAGTAGTGGATCTATTTGGTTGATTTCCTGTCTAACTCTTTTTTCTAACTTGTTATAGACAGTCATATAAGTTAAAGAACCCATTTGGTGGTTTCTGGTCTAACACCAGAATGTTTTTCTAATCTAACTTAACAAAGGCCATCCAGGGAGAGAGTAGGATGTGTATTGTGACAGTTAGTCACTTAGTTGTATGTTCATGGCTAGAGAATTGGCACAGTGGCCTAGATTTTTGCAGCATTGCTTTTGTCCTACTGGCTGCCATTTGTGATTGGATCACATCAATGGGTGCATGAACTGCTTTCGAATATTCACATCTGGAGAAAGGGAGTTTTATCCTTTCAATCATCGGCCTTGAAAGTAAACAGTGACAGCGGCAGTTCAAGAAGTAGGAAGTAACTAGGTCAATGAAAGAATTATCTTCTATAAATGGAATAAATTTTTATTTTTTTATTAATATTTGTTAGCTATTTTCAATAATTTGACAAGTATAATATACAATTTTCAAATAATCTATTTTCGATCATCCGACAAAGATATTGTTGAATATTAAAAAAAAAAAATTTAATACATTGTTACTAATAGTTCTTAATTTAAAAGTAAAATCCAAAAACATAAACTCGTACAGCTGTCTTCAACAGGTTCTCAAGTTTTCATGTGTTGAAATCATTACATAATAGATTCATTATCAACACTAGCAACCCCATATTTTTCGATATATGCTATGAAACAATCATTCATCCATTGATCTCCTATTCGGTTACACAACTTATTATTTACGTATTTCGTTGTTGAAAAAACTATTTCTACCATGGCAGTCACTGCTGGTAAAATCAACGCTAATTTTAAAAGCAAATAAACCAATTGGTATCGATATCCTTCTTTGCCTCTATTAATTTTCTAACAATGTCACAAATTCCTTTAAGTCCTAAAAACTTATTGCTAGAGCGCATATCAGTAATGTGGGCCCATTAGTTTTATTTTATTTTTGGTAGACAGTTAGCTCATTAATTTAGACGGTGGGTATTTTATGGTGACTTTTGTCCATTACCACAGCAACAAAGAAAAAGTGTAAAGTTAGTTAATGGAGGGTGAAACTCTTTAATTGAGTGGAGTCAGGCAAACTTTTGAAGATTTTCGCTTGTCTAAATCTTCGAAAATTTGCAATTGCCAAAAGTAGTGAATTTTCCACGACACTATGGAAAATGGATGAGAAATCCTTAAGAATATAATTGCCAAAAGTGAAGGTTTATATGATGTAGAGAAATCTTTAATAGAGCAAATAATGCATCAACTTTTTATGGGCATCTCTTTTAGGTTGCGTGGATTACACACTTTTATGTAGAAAGAGGCAAACTTTAAATTACTATTATTTTAAGTCTATAGAAAATCATTTCAATGATGAGGTTGGCCATGCCCTTCACTGAAGTGAAGCGGGGTTCGGATCTAGCTAATCTTTAAATTCACCTATAGGGTCTACAACTGAAATTAATTCACTATGCTAAAAGGCTTAAGGTCACCATTGCGTAGTATCCACGGAAATAAAAATTTCTAGACTTCTGTTTTTCATGTATAATTGGTCTTTCCACTTCTTCTGTAGAATTGATCTCCTCTTGTAATCCCGCCCCCAGCGAAGGCGTGGCCCATTGTCAATTGATATTGTAAAACTCATGATTTTACTATCTTTGCTTTTGCATGACCCATGACAAATTTTAAAGTTGGACCAACTCAAATTGGATTGAAATTGAGCCCCATTGCCAATACAAGTGTGATTTGGTTGATTTGGATTACAGATGTTGGAAAGCTAGTTGATTTAAAGGGCTAGAGCATATGAATTCTATGAAGCCTGCTAAAGGATTCTGGTGCAGGTCCATAAAAAGTTCCTACCGTCGAGAGCTCTTTTCATTGGGCATCATCTGCAGAAGGCTTCTGCACTGGTGCCGTACTCTTGTTGCTTCATCCTTTTACGATGTGCCCAGCAATAGATGAACAAGGGTTGAGATGAAGGACATTGGGACTTGGCCCAAATCCCATATTTGACTATTTGTCTCGCAATATAATTGGAAGGCATGAAGGGAACCTAATAAGAGGTGGGGGGCAAATTCCAAATTTTGTGATTGCAAAGACAGGAAGGACACATGTTAAGTGCACGTTACCCATATTTCTTTTCAATCACGTTTGGCAGTCAAATCTTTGGAAAAAAGAATTTTGATTTTTTTAAAGATATCGTAAATTCATATTTGACAATTGTAAATTTTAGAAGAGTTGGACGAATGAAAATCTTCATTTATTAGGACTTTCATATCCGACCACCCATGATAAGATTTGAAAATCCTCAATTATATAAATTTGCACACTGAAATATCAATACACACCAATATCAATGTGAAATCATCAACTATATACATACATCGACTATATGTAGAGTTCTCAGCTATATATATACATCGATACACACCAATATCAATGCGAAATCATCAACTATATAAATCCCCAATGAGGAATCCGTATTCCCGTAGTAGTGAAAAATTATTAGATCTATAGATTTCTCGCCTGTTACAAAACATGTTCTAAATGTCTAAAGTAGGTGTAGGTGTGGAAATAAAAGTGTTTGTCACACAAATCTAGCCTCTACACACTTCAAAAAATGTAGAGACAAATCCTCTTAAAATTATAAATCTTAATTTTGGGCTTTTGAAAATAAGAGCTGCAAAGCCTTAAAAAAGTAGAGGTGAAAGTTTTTTTTAAAGATAAAACATGTTTTCTGAGTTTTAAACTTTTTTTTATGGCTCTATTTTGATTGGCTCTGTCAAAATAAGAGTAGAACTACCAAATAAGGCATAAGAGGCATGTGTTTGAAATCTAAGGTAACACGGTAGTAAGGGGTTCTCATCTGAGATAACCCCCATGGATTGATCCCTGGCAAAGCTGTTAGGATATGGATTGATCCCTGAGCATGTAAGTTCTTTATCGTATAATGTACCACTTACTCGATGTGTCAAATAAATAAGTATAATAATAGGCGACCTTAGAAAAGCAAGTGATGAGGGTCATATATCAATCCATATTATGTGGTTGAAGGTGCCTTGCCAATGATCTATCATAAGTTTGGCAAAGAGGGTTGGTTACCATAGTATTTTGATGTATTAGTGCACCATTTTCTTTTTATAAAGTTCGAATTTTAAAAATGCTTATATTATATATTTAATAAGGGGTTTTTTCAATTTAAAAAAGCCCTTATATTTAAGCTACTTTATTTCCTTGTATAGTAGACCCAAGCCACTCATACAACTCAATTTTACATAGATTTGATCATTAATCACTTCCAAATTGAGTCACATAAATGGATACTTATAAAATCATTAAATTTTGATGCTCCAAAATGAATGGAAATATTATAAGATCATATTTATATTTGGTTGATTCACCTATCTCTTGCATATAAAACCTACCTTGATGGACTGAATATCTAGAGAAACTCGAGACACCCCACTGTCAAAGGTGTCTCATCTAACACGTGAATTGACCCATGGGCAGGTAAGTTGTATCACATCTTATGTACCACTCACCCAACCCAAAAAAAAAAAAAATTGAATATCTAAATACAACCTTCCTAAAAAAAAAAAAAGTACTTCTTATAAAAATGAATCATTTAAGGCTCTTCATTTTCTCCATTCCAGAGAGCACCATTCAGTACTTACCAGTCCTCTTTAATGCCCTTCATTTAATAATAATTTAAAACAACCAAACTCCTTCATCAAAGACAACAACCATTCCACCATCTCCATACTTTAAAAATGAATCCAACAAAAAAAAATAAAATGGCCCCATGGCAAGATCCTTTGTCCTCACTCTAAGATTTTTTTTATCTATCTGAAATTCAAAAGCATCCATCCAAAAACGTCCATTTCAAACAGACAATTCATTCTTTATTGAGTCAGTTTGACATTATAAATCAAGTTAAAGTGAGATGCTATTGCATTGTTAGCATTATTAGCACATGCAAAACCTTATCACACTATTTTGTAAGTTATGAAATAGTTTATGGCAACATAAAAGCAAGGCATAACGCACTATCACACTAATTTATTGATTTTCTTGAACTATAGGGAAGTTTATTTATAATATGATACATTATTAGCCAATTGATATATTGAATCTGCCAATATGATGTTTCATTATCAAACAATGAACAACTTAGAACAAATTCACTTGGATGGCTACCAACAATCAATGAAAGGTGATTTTCCAAAACAACTAATTTATAAGTCTTGGTTGATATGGTAAGATTTGTGGGTTCCATCCATATATCACTTGTCCTCCATAAAACTTTGTTTACTTTATTTTATTGATAAGAATAAAGTTTCTTCTGCCACTTGGTTTTCTATTCCCTCATTGGCACCAGGTTGGATTGAGTTGTGACCTCTTATGGTAACAAGTATAGATGCAATTTGTTTTTGAACCCAGCTATAGGGGGGCTGGACCCCGCCCTAATGTGAGGGTAGTAGGCATCGGGTGAGCTGATGGAGCCCTCGGGTGAGAAAAGTAGATCTCGGATGAGGTGAGAGAGACCTCGGGTGAGGAAAGGTAGCATGCCCAGCATTAGTGCAATTAAGCTTAGCCTATCCTATTTATTCATCATTTAGAAATGCCTACAAGGGCCTATATTTTTGCATTGAAACACATATATAGGAATTGAGTACATAAAACTCATACAATTATTAGTTAAAAATGAAAATCAAAAGTGAATTTTCAAAAATGAGAATCAAATAGCCTTTCCTTTTAAGAAAATGGAACCAAAATAAGATGAGAAATAAACTACCAGCGATCACCTTAGTTCATTTCCATCTTCTTTTTATTCTAGTTTCTTAAAAAGAGAGGTTATTTGATAATTATTTTTCACAATTCACATTTGATATTAATTTTTAACCACTAATGATATGTATTCAATTTATATGCATTATAATGTAAATAAACAGGAGCCCGGTATTCTACTTGTTTGTTTACATAAGAGTAGTAGCAAGGAAAAGTAGGTCCAATAAAAAATTAAATTAAAGAGGAGGGGGCTAAAGTAACAAGCACTACGGTATAAAATTCTACTTCTCCCCAAGTTCTTATGTTTGGGTAAAGTAAGATAAAAAGAGGGTAAATACCCTACTAATTTATGTCACATCAAGAGTTTACTATCTCATTTCTTTATTACATGAAAACACCTATGCATAAAATAGTCACATCACTTGTTTTACTCTTCATTTACATCTTCCACCAAACACCTCAAAAGTAAATCCTTATTTCACATCAATCATTTTTTTTTTTTTTTACCCTCATTCCATTCTACTTGCTACCAAACAAACATGAAGGGTTCAATTGAGAGCGTGCATGGAAACAAATAGGTTGGTTTGAGATGGTTCTTGTGAGCTCCACCATGTTTAGAATCACACTAAACTTAACTCATTTATTAATTGGGTTATAAATGTTCAAACTCTGAGTAATGTGGAATCTAAAACATATGATTAGCTTTGGCACTTGGTATGCAAAAAGCGAGAAATGATAGAAAGAAAATGAGGAGCTGATGGTTTTGCTATGAATTTTTCTTGATCTCAGATCTTCTTGGACACTTTTGAAGTGATTAATGCTTCTAATGGTGGCAAGGAGTAGTCTTTCAATTCAATAATTATGGATGTCTTTAAGACTGTCATGATTTTGAGAGAGTTGAGTTTTGTTTTGTTCTTAGAACTTTCAATGAGTCTGCCCATCCATCTATAGTTGTTTACTTTGCTGCCTTAATAAAACTTCCTTTTTTACAAAAAAAAAAAAACATTGGACAAGTTTTAAAAATTGGATTGGATGATTAAAAAAGATCTAAATGCTAATGTTCAATCAAACTTTGTACAGCTAGTGGTTTATTTATATCAAACCATTACATACATAATATGATAAATCAATTAAAACAAAAGTTGTCCTTAAAATATAAAAGAATCACATGAAAACTGTAAGTACGGAAAACATTAGTTCAATTTTAAACAACTACTACAAAATTATATTTTTAAATTTCAAAACTAAGAATGAAAAAAATTTCAATTTTTAAATTTATTTAAATTTAAAATTTTCTTTTCTAATCTTACTTTCATGTGGGACCGGCCGCACGGGTTACATGGTTGATAAGTCCTTGAAAATGCACATTTTCATAGCTGTTTTTGGTAAATTTAAGGACTTATCAAGCCGAGAGAGCCTCATTTAGTATCATATCATGATTTTATATATTTTTTATCCATTGTAGTGCATTCATGCATAATTTGCTAAAAAACCAGCATTTTTGCATCAAATCATGAAACCTGCCATTTTCGTAATTTTATTTTTGCAACGACTTTTCAATTGTATTTTCATTCATCTTTTCATGAGAGATGAGCCCGCAGTCATGCATTCGTAAATTAAGGATAAATTTATACATTTTAGTGAATGAGATAGTGAGTTAGTGACTGAGATAGATAAATCATAAAGCACTTGGGCATCAAGATGTTCATGGTTTACACACTATTAATAAGCCTTTGGTATCTCAAATATCCTAACAAGTAACAAAAATTATTTTTTGGAAAACAAAAATTAATAAAATCATTTTCAAAATCCTAAATATATAGATCTATCATTTACACACCATACAATGATCATGAATCATTAAAACAACATATTTATGATGAAATTCCCAAAAAATGATATATTATAATTCAAATATTAAAATATCCGAAAATAAAAAAAATTGAAAAAAAAGTTCAAAATCATGTGTATGAGTAGATCTAGCATGAAAGTATATAGATCTAACTTCTAAATTAAGAAAACAACACAATTACACAAGTGAGTAAGTGACAAACCTCTATGCTTCATCTATAAAAAAAAAAAAAAAAAAAAAAAAAAAAAAAAAAAAAAAACACATAATATGCTTTAAGTTGATTTCCTCTTACCTTAGATAATATTTTCTTCAAAAAATATAAGTGAGATTTGGAAATATGGAAGAGAGAAGGTGGCTGCTGCTATGGCTAGTAGGGGCTTTGAGAAGAGAGGAGAAGAAGATGAAGATGGGAGAAGAATAAAAAAAAAGAAGGGTTTGGATGCTTTATATTCATCTCGGCCGATATATCGGCCGAGATGAAAAAAATCCCGATATATTGAATATCTCGGCCGAGATGGCCGAGATTTTGGTGAATCTGGGCCGAGACCGATATCTCAGCGAGATATCGGCTCGGTCTCGACCGAGACCGGTTCATCTCGGCCAAGATGAACCGGTCTAGGCCGAGATTTTGAACCATAGCCGCATGGGTCGCATGGTTGATAAGTCCTTAAAAATGCACATTTTCATAGCTGTTTTTGGTAAATTTAAGGACTTATCAAGCCGAGAGAGCCTCATTTAGTATCATAACATGATTTTATACATTTTTTATCCATTGTAGTGCATTCATGCATAATTTGCTAAAAAACCAGCATTTTTGCGTCAAATCATGAAACCTGCCATTTTCGTAATTTTATTTTTGCAACGACTTTTCAATTGTATTTTCATTCATCTTTTCATGAGAGATGAGCCCGCAGTCATGCATTCGTAAATTAAGGATAAATTTGTCTTTTCACAATGGTCCACACCTGAGTGAGGTGTTTTTATCTAATTTGAGAAAAACACCAAAATTGAGTGGATAAGGTGAAGAGTAGAGTGGTCAGCCTCACCCATAAAAAATGATAGAAAATGGTGGCACTATCAAAGAGATGGGGCCCAACCAGAGGATCCACAGTTCTTGTGATGTGACTCCCAAACCAAAAGAGGGTGACAGATTTCTCTATTGGCCCAATGGGCCCAGCACCCTTTGTCTATCCCTCCTAGAGCTAATATTTTCTCTGAAATGGATTTGGTTAGCAGTGTGTTCCATTACACAAAAGGAAGAGGAAAAAAGAAAATCAGATCCTTGACATCACAATTTGAGGTCCATCCTCTTAGATGAAGTGTGGTTTCTAGTCTGGCAGGCCCAACCCATTATCCAGTTATCCTTTTCAAATCTCCACCTCATTTTCTTGACCAATAGACTCGTATAGCTTGAGCTAGTATTGCAATGGGCTGGGCCTGTGCGCAACTGAATCGTCTGGGTAAATAAGCTTGGCCCAAACCAATTCAAAATCCAAGATTGAAGGAGCATGGGCCAGGGCAGTTAACAGCTCCATTGTGATCTAATTATTTTCCTCCACTAAAGCATCCCTCCAACTCCCTCCTCTTTTTTTTTTTATCTTGATTTGACACTCAATTTTAATTCGATCTACTCCTCCATACAAACAAATAGGAGCGAGGCCCGAGTGAGTTAAGATCTGAGCCAGAGAGCTTGATCAGTTCAAATGCAACCCAAGATTAGAGTAATCATAAGGGCCTCACCATAGCTTAGTTCAGATTTAATTAATAGGGGTATCAAAAAATGGGGCTCGAGCTGGGTTCAATGGGTCTCAATGCCAGGCTCAGTCACTCCCCTTTCAAGACACAAAAAACCTGGGCCTTTCAGAGTTTGGGAAATTATTTTTCTCTGACATATCTATTTTTATCTTACTGTGCCAGTTAATGCCATTACATTTTTGTTTTGGCGTTATAGCTTTTTTAAGGCTCAGTTCTGAGCCAGTTGGATACTGTTTAGAAGGAAAACAGCTATCTGTGCTCATTTGTACTCCATAGGGGGGTCAATTTGTACACCACCCCCACCATTTTCCATCTTTCTTCTCTGCAATGTATATGTACTATTAAAATAGATGATGGTGATTATATTAGAGAGAGAGAAGTGGATAATGAAAGGGGGGATAAGTTGTAACTGCGACGGTCGCATTCTCCTACTGATATGGTCTTTTGGTGTTCTTTTTCCTTAAATGATCCCAAGTTCAATGTAGTGAAAGGGGGAAGAAGATGGGAGAAGAACGAAAAGGGGAAAAAGAGTTTTGTGACCAGATCAGAAGGAGAATGCGACTGTCACAATTACAACTTTTCCCTTCTCCCTTCCATTATCCACTTCTCTCTCTCTCTCTCTATAATATAATCACCATCTCTCTAATATAAGTGTCGGTGAAGGACTTTTCTTCTCATCGATTTGCCCTTTTCAATCAAGGGATCTCCAAAGTCCTGCTGCTTTCTTTCTTCTTCAATGAATCCCTGCTTAGAGAAGATGAGTCTCTACTTAGATAAAAATGGGCAAAAGAACGAAAATGGGAAAAAGGTTTTCGGTTTGGGACCTTTTAAGGTAAAAAGAGCAGGGATATCCCTGCTCCGAGAAAAAAAAAGAAGATTAAACATGACCTTTGGGACTACTATGGTCTATATAACACATTGATGGTGTTTTTGGCCTTTAACAAGTCTAAGGGGATTTTTTCGGTTAAATCCTCTATATAAATAAACATAAATGATAACATCCCACATGGAACGTTTTATAATGAAAAACCAATACCATCAATACCTTTATTTGCATTTTTTATTCATCTATTAACAATTTAACTTCTATCAATTGCATCTAGTGTTGAGTTCATGAATTTGCACATTTACGCATCATGTTAGGATGAATTAGGGGTTTAATTGGGAGAATTGCATCATCATTCATCTAATTTTATCATTTCATGCATTTTCACCTAGGAACTTGAATTTTTATACATTTTCTGCATTAACTTAGAATGCTTTGCAAAATTTCTCCGAAGAGTCCCAGTTGGAGTAGAACTTTGTCCGGGTGGGTCTCGTTTCAATATGGGCTCTTCAGTATTTGATGTGTTGAATTAGAATGTGCAGAAAATGAGAATTGCAGGCTTCTGTCACGAAGCCCACTTTCAAGCGCACATAGTTATCCTAGGCCCTGCATTGTTGAATTAAAGCTTGAAAAGAAGAAAATTGAAGAATTCACCACGTGGACCCCACACACATGCCATATGGAAATCAATCAAAGGAGGGGTCCACTCATCATGTCAGTTGAAGAGTCCTAACTACAGTAGAAGACTTCTCATAGGGCCCATTGTTCAAACAGATGAAATGTCCCATATGGTAGGGTCCGTAGTAGTTGCAATTTTGAAATTATTAATGGATAATTTAAAAAGTCTGATCTCCTTTTGAAAATGAAAGTTGTGCAAAGATAGAATCTATTGCAAATCAAATTTTAAAAGTTAATTCCGTTTTTCTCAGGACAACTCATCTTCAAATTGCCATAACTTTTAATCCGACCGTCGGATCAATGAAATTTATCTACTGTTGGAAAGCTTATTTAGAGTAGATAATTGTGGAGACCAAGAATGAATAAATAAGAGCTATATTGACAAGGTTATGGGTCCAGAGATTTTTCATGTTCATTTTTTAGACGAGATTGCAATTAAATCCACACCGTTGAGAATCAATTACCGCACATCCCTTATGGGACCCCATTTGAAGATTAGCCAAACCACCTAGAGGTTTCCAGAAGCTTCCACCTCATTCAAATTCAAAAGAGATAAGAGATATACCTTATCAATGAAGATAAATTAAATCTGCAAAGAAGGTATCCAGATTCAATGTATCTGTAAGATAACCGGAGATATAAAAGGAACCAAAAGGTAGCATACGGGAGATACACTCCTCCCTTGGACGCCCCTAATTATTTTCTCTTCTTTTTCTCTTCTATCCCTAATTAATAAAATTTAAGAGTTATTTTTGGGTATTCTGGGGTCCTGTTCCAGAATTAGGTTAGAAGAGTGTGAGAGAAAATTGTAATTGCCATGAAGTTCTTAATAAAAAACACATCTTTTGCAATGGAGGAGTAGATCCTTTGGATCGGAGCACAAAGTGAAGTTAATTGATTTTATTTTTGTTATATGTCTTTAATTTAATTTTTATGTCCCTATGATGCATGTTTAGTAGAATAATAGATCTGCTTTCGTGCCGCAGACAAACATCTGCTTTATATTTTAAATAAATTTATTTTTGATCAGTTAATCTTCTTTTGATAGAATATATTTAGGTTTTTATACCTGTGATATTTTATGCTTAATTTGTTAATTGATGCTCAAAGTGATTTTTATGAGGTGTTGGATATCATGGGTTCTTTTGTTTAAGAATTGGATTTTAAAAGAAAAATATCTTCCGGATCAAAAATATTGAGTTGTTTCTGATCTGAGTTATTTGCAAGTCAAAAGACTAAATTAAAGTATGTGGATTGATAATTGAAATTAATTAATGGACTTTTTGTTGCTCTGATCCACCTTTATCATCATTGTTATCCGTTCATCTTGCATAGTAGCTTTATCTCTCATTCAAATCTTGATTTATTTTTATTTTCATTATAATTTTTTTTTCGAATTTTAATAAAAAAATATTTCAATAGTGCTCCCTGTGGGATTCGACCTGTACTTGCCACTGTCTCAAAAGGACAGTTGTACACTTGCAGTATTAAAAGAATGAATTTAAATTCACATCATCTAATAAAACACCCCCAGGGAAAGTTCTATTATTTTATTCCGTGTGCAGTGTTAGGCCCGGTGCTAAGTCACTCGTACTTGTTGAGGAGTAGGCCTCCCTCGAGGGGGAGTATTGAAAAATATTTATATTGCATCTACTAATGCCTTGAGGTTTTGATAGAAATGATTAGCTGAAAAAACTTAATAGTACTCGTGGCTAGAACTTAGAAGCGTGGGACTTCTGCACATCACACTCTGTGCATTTAGCAAAATGTTTGGAAACATCAATATATAATGATAAATCCTGCTATAGTAATTAATGGTAGGTCATTAGATATAACCACATGTTGATTAAAGGACCATATTAGAAGACGGTGATTTTAGGGCCATTTTAAAACTCTCATCCTCTCTGCCAAATCTCCCATATCTATTAAAAAAGGGCAAAAAAACTTTTATATGTTGTGTGTATGGCTTGAATTATTGGAATGTGCACTTTTAAATGTTTGATGTCTTTGGTTGATCTCATGGTTGCATTTTTTTTTTTTAAGGATAGTCAATGTTGGGTGTATGATTTGGATTCCTGAAATAGATAGTTTTAAATTTTGGGTTGATCTTATTTGTGCAGTTTTTCTTTTAAAATCTTCAGTGTTGTTTTTATTTTCACAGAATCAATTTCACATTTTAAGCTCTAGACATTCAAACTTCATAATGTTATGAAATAAGTTCTGCATACCATTCAAAAAATAAATCTGCACAACCTATTCTTACTAGAGCAATTTAACATAGATGAGAAACAGATGGTAATCTCAATACAACCCCATATCAACACAGAATCAATAGCATCACATGATCAATGCCAAATAAGCCTAGAGCTTCCCATAACTTGATGTGAGCCTTGGTCAAACCATAAGCGAGTCAGGCAAAGTTTTTGATTTGGTTAGATGAGAAACAGATGGTAATCAGTTTGGAAGTTAAAAGTCTGGTTCTGTTTGAAGAAGCCAGACAGGTTCAGCTGCTTGCCTGGACCATGGAAAGTTGGTGCCACAAGCCACAAGGGACTAGATGAGGATGGCAGTGGTGCACAGGCACTGGCCATGTTGCTCCTAGAATGAAAGCAACAGTGGAGATGGCTGGAGACCATAGGCTTCCTCAATCTGATGCTTGAACTGAGTCTACAAGTGGTCACAGTTTCTATAGTAGGAAACTAGGATATGGAGAGCCAGAGAGGTCACTCATTTTTTATACCAGCAAAGGCTGGGGATTAACAATATTAACTAAAAAGTTTATCCAGTAACTGTAATAAATGCATATTATGATTAATATTGCTTATTTTCATAGATAACAAATCAATATGATTTACCAGCGATCGCTAAACTATTTAATCTTTTTTTTACCACTAGATAAGAACAATATTAGTGAGGTAAAGAGTTCAATAGATAAGCCCAAAGGTAGAGGGTGTATTCAGTAAACCCAAATGTTGTTTGTTCAGAGATTGAGGTTCCCACTTGATGTAACAACTCCACAGTAATAATGCTCAAACATTTTAAAAATTGCCCATCATTTTACATTCTGATATTGGCACTAAAATATCAACCCAACCATCAAACAAATTGCTACTGGATACATATGAAAAGTGTGGCTAGATCTACTTTCTCCTATTCACTGGGAAGATATTACTTTGATGCAGATGAGATTTAATGCAGTTAACAGAAATAAATTATGCAGTTCAGGGGCATTTGAATCATCTAATTGTGTGCCCCACTATCAGGTTAATAAACTATTATAATCAGTGGACCAATCTCATTTTTTCTTCAATTCATTGATGAATTTGCTTTCTACTGAGAAAATCATGAGCCCTATCCAGACAAAACTGGGCAGTTACTAAAATGTCACATGTAAGATCTTTGGAAGGAAGATCCCACACATGAGGATTATTTTATTTTACTTTACTTTACTTGGCCATTACTATATATTATAGACGTAGGATTCGATTTCAAAATTTGAGTCCGATTTGCTAATTGATTGCAAAATAGGATCTAATCTAAAATCAATTTGAGAAATTGGATCTCAAATCAATTTCAGGAGATAAGCTCTATCAATCAATTCAGAGTCCACTTTTGTTAGGCTTCTTTATGTGAATTCAAATTTTAATATATATCTATTATGGATATGTGTTTAAAGAGTCCAGATGAAAAAAATCCACATTGTTCAATAACTCTATCCAACAAAGTTAAAATGAGTCTTCTTTAGGTGGATTTAGAATTTTAATATAACTATTATGGTTAGAAAATCTTTAATGTTTGTGATTTTTAAAAGTGGATCCTTAATAGTGATTTATACATATGAGCTCCACATACAATAAATTTTTTTAAAGTGGGCCTCGTATTCTAATTCCTAAAGACGGGGCCACATGCAATTTTGCAAATGTTAATTTACATAAGACTTGAAGTTTCATACTCATTTATATAAAAAGTAATATTTACTTTGTATAAATGTTGGGCTGGGCTATGCTTCGAACCATAATAATTGGTATATTTATTTGTTTTATATTTATTTTCATATTTGTTAGTTTTATATTTATTTTCTCATTAATTAATATCTCATAAAATAGCCACAAATTGGACGTGTTTTTATTTCTGGGCCCGGGGTTAGCGCGGGCATGCTTTGCTAGTTAATATATATTATAAAATTGGAGTCCGATTTGCTAATCGATTGTAAAATTAGACTCTAATCTCAAATCAATTTGAGAAATTGGATCTCAAATCAATTTCAGGAGATAAGCTTTATCAATCAATTCAGAGTCTACTTTTGTTAAACTTCTTTATGTGAATTCAAATTTTAACATATATCTATTATGGATAGGTGTTTAAAGAGTCCAGATAAAAAAATTCACATTGCTTAATAACTCTATCCAACCAAGTTAAAATGAGTCTTCTTTAGGTGGATTTAGAATTTTAATATATCTATCATAGTTAGAAAATCCTTAATGTTTGTGATTTTTAAAAGTGGATCATTGATAGTGATTTATACATATGGGCTCCACATGCAGTAATTTTTTTTAAAGTGGGCCTCATATTTTAATTCCTAAAGACGGGGCCACATGTAATTTTGCAAATGTTAATTTACATAAGACTTGAAGTTTCATACTCATTTATATAAAAAGTAATATTTACTTTGTATAAATGTTGGGCTGGGCTATACTTCGAACCGTAGTAATTGGTATATTTATTTGTTTTATATTTATTTTCATATTTGTTTGTTTTATATTTATTTTCTCATTAATTAATATCTCATAAAATAACCACAAATTGGACGTGTTTTTATTTCTAGGCCCGGGGTTAGCGCGGGCATGCTTTGCTAGTTAATATATATTATAGATGTAGGCATCGATTTCGAAATTGGAGTCCGATTTGCTAATCGATTGTAAAATCAGACTCTAATTTCAAATCAATTTGAGAAATTGGATCTCAAATCAATTTCAGGAGATAAGCTCTATCAATCAATTCATAGTCTACTTTTGTTAAGCTTCTTTATGTGAATTCAAAATTTAATATATATATCTATTCTGGATAGGTGATTAAAAAGTCCAGATGAAAAAATCAACCTTGCTCAATGACTTTATCCAACTAAGTTAAAATGAGTCTTTTTTAGGTGGATTTAGAATCTTAATATATCTATTATGGTTAAAAAATCCTTAATGTTTGTGATTTTTAAAAGTGGGTCCTGGTTAGTAGTTTATACATATGGGCTGCACATACAATAAACTTTTTTAAAGTAGGCCTCATATTCAAATTTCTAAAGACGGGGTCACATGCAATTTTGCAATTGATTGAAATTACTAAAATAAATACATAAACATTGATGTTAATTTACATAAGACTTGAAATTGTTGGGTTGGGCCATACTTTGAACCATAATAAAAGGTATATTTGTTTTATTTATTTATTTTATCACTAATTAATATCTCATAAAATAGCCACAAATTAGACGTGTTTTTATTTATGGGCCCGGGCTTAGCGCGGGCATGCTTTTTTAGTATGATATTATTGTCTACCGTACGTAATCCTTCCTCTAATATAATATTTTAGTTCCTATAACAATATTAAAATAGGCAGCATATAATTCCTTTATCTTTATTGGACTATCTGCCCATTACAGACTCTTTCAAAACTTAAAAGTATTCTGGCTTTCATTGTGAATCTGATTTTTCATGATCCTATTTGTTGCCATGGACCTACACCTCGCACAAGTTCTACTTGCTCACACCAGAAGGGTGTCAAGGAATCAAATTCTTGGCAGTTAAATGGGGTACCCAACCAATTGGACAATTCAAATCCTGGGCAGTTGGGCGAAAAAGTGATGCCAACTAGCAACTCATAGTTCTCAAAATACTGCACCTTTGAAATATGCATAAAAATAAACTGTGGGTAAATCTCATATTAATCATGTGTTCTAAAGAAATTCAGTTTTCCCTCACAAAATCAGACCATGAGACATGGTTGAGACAATCAATTAAAACATCTAGTCCTTATTCTACTGCTTTTTCTAAACACTCATTGTTTGATCGTTTAGTGTGACGCATTTTTTTTTAAATTACGAAAAAATAAACTCATTTTCCCAATAGAGAAGTTTGGAAAAATTACAAATTCCCATCTCCATGGAAATAGAAATTTGCCGCAAAAGACGGAAACTCCCATTTTCTTCCGTGGCTTTTCAAATCCTACCCAGGAGGTCCCAACACAATTTTCAAAGGCACAAAGTCCCAATTTCATCACTGAAAGAGATGTGCACCAAAGTCCCTCCTAGGCCTGAAAATTGAGCACCTCTTTTCATACCATTTCTACATCAATGCCGTTACACAAACACACTTTAAGGACATATTTATACAGAGAGTGGAATCTCACACTAACATATTTGTATAGAGAGCGGAATCTCGACTTGGGTGGAATCCTTAAAGTCTCATTTTTCTTGGCACTTGAAACCATGGAAACAGTAATCAGTGGTACCATCTTTCCTAAGTTTGGTGCGGCAAAAAAAGACCCCAATTCCTTCAAGCTGTTGTTTGGTGCAATAACAGAATCCTTGATGATTCCTACGTATTGATGTTTTGTGCAACATGTTGCATTGGAAAACTTCTCAAGCTTATAAAAATGATTAAAAATGTATATGAACCAATATTTATTAGAAATTATTAAAAATGTAAAGAAAAGATTTGTTATCTACCACAACACATTAATGAACTTGAGTACATTCATCAAATTATGTGGGCCCCATCAAACAACCCATTAGAAAGTTAATTGAATTTAATTCCGTGACTCAAAATTAAGTTGATCCGATAGATGCTTAAAGCCCCAACTAATTAGGTATGTAATATTAGGCTCCGTCCCGAATTAATCACGATTAACTCTAATTAATTGAGCTTAAGACTAATTAAGCCGGTTTAAATGAACTAATGGTGAGTTATCGCCAAATGGATTGGAATTTGCCTAATGTAGGCTTAATAGTAAATGAGATTATGAAATGAATTGAATGGAATGGAAAATGAAGCTCAAATGAGCAAACCAAGGACTTTTTCGGAAGGACGGATTTGTATGTATTTGATCGAATTCGGAAAGTCTTGATACCCGCATGTGTATCTCGGCGAGTACGATAACTTTCATAAAATACTTGAATTGATTTGATGAATATTGGATCAAATGGACCTTCGATTGACTTGAAGTGAAATTAAAAGAAATAAAAGGGGTCTAAATGCAAAAATGGCTTATATAAGATGAGATGAACCTCATTCATCTCAAACCCTAGGCAACATTCCTTTCTTTCATCCGTTTCTTCTTCTTTCTTCGATTTCTTCTTCATTAAGAGTGAGGTTCAAGGGTTTGGAAGTGAAGAGGAGTCCATCCCCTTTGTCTTCTTCATCATCTTGTTGGAGATTCGTGAAGTGAAAGCTTGAAAGTGAGGATTTCTACCTTTAAACCAAGCTAAACAAGAATCAAAGCTTCAACCAAGGCAAGTATATGCATTTCTAGCGATTTAAGCTTTTATATAACTTGTATGAACTCAAGGAGTTCAAAAATGTAGATTTGGTTCAGGACTTCTGAAGCTCGAAAATGAGCTTCTGGGCGAATTTCGGCTAGCCGCAAGGCTAACCGCCAAAATTTCCAGTTTTGGCGAGCTTCTGGAAAGCTAACCGCCGAATTTCGGCTAGCCGCGAGGTGACCGCCGAGTAAACCGAAATTGGTTAGAAAATCAGCTTCTGGAAAGCTGACCGTGGGCTAACCGAACTTGGTTCGGCTAGCCGCCAGTACAGTTCGGCTAGCTGCCTGCACAGTGCGGCTAACCGCCAGGTAGCCGCCGAGGTAGCCGAAAGTGACCAAATTTTTCCTAGTCCAGTGAGTTTTGGATTTTTGCGAGAACGAAGATCGCTTATGTGGTCATAAATGCTTCTCGTATAGTTAAGGTGAGTTATTAGTGATATCTACCCTCCATAAGTGTTAACTAGGGTTATCCTAATGCATAATCAACTAAGTAATGTCATCAAAAGTAATACTTGCATTGATAACCATAGTTGGACTCAAGGGTTGGTTAGAGGATTGGTTAGAGGCTTGCTTTAGAATGAGAATGAGATGGGTACGAATTGTTAAAGGGTCTGGCACTACCTAGTGGTTTCCGAACTCATTATTGAATTGAACTGAAATGTGAATTGGAAATGAAATGACTATTCCTACTACAGTAGATGAGATTGGGGTGTTCCGGAGCCCCTGGTGACACCAGTGATCTCTGATCAAGACACTGGGAGATCCCACCTTATTGGACCGAAAGGTCATTGACTGAAAAGTCATACACTGAAAAGCCATTAATAAAGGTTGAACCTAATGAATAAATGAATATGAAATGCTTCCTTTTAGGAAGAACTGAATGGCGTTGAAACCAATGCTAGTGTAGTTGCCAGTATTATTGTCATTGTTATTTGTATTTGATATTGATTGCTTAGAACTGTTAAGCAATGAATTGTAGGAATTATGAACATGCTATGGATATATGTATACCTTGTTGAACCGTCATGTTCACGGTATTACTGATGATATTACAGGCTCAGTTACCCGTGCCGGTCCCTCCGAGACAGTCCCGTCAGCGGAGGAGGCCCATTCGTTACCTCCAGGAGGTTTAGCTGAATGGACGTGATTTGAGAGCGTGTACGTGGAATTCTTTTGGAAACGTTTTAGAAATGATTTTGTATATTCATTTTGGTATTGTAAGTATTAGAAATGATGTCCCCTGCATTGTATTTGAATATGCAGTGGTTGATAGTAGGAACCTGAAACGATGTATATTGAACTTTACGAGGCAAAGTAAATAGTTTAATTCATTTTGTTAAATGATTGTCAATGTATATTCTTGTATATTCCGCACTGTACATTGACAGGTACGTATGCAAGATCCCTTGTAGATTCGTTTTAACTTCGGTTATTGCGGATTTACGGGAGTAAGTATGATTACATCGCGACCCGGGGGTTAACTCTAATGACTCTGATCTCGGGTCCAGATTGTGACATGTAGTCATCAACAAATTAACTTTAACTTATTGAGGCTCATCAAATTAACTTATCAAGGCTACTGCAACTTGGTTGTTACATAAAGCAACATTAATGACAACAACAATACTTCCATCTGAAAAATACAACCCAAGGTTGTCATTAACATTGGTTTTAAACTACAATTTAAATAATCTAAAGATAATTTGTATTCTTGTTTCCTTTTATCTACCTCTATCCATAACAAGAAGGTGTAAAAATCTTTCAAAATGCCTCATATGAAGAACACTCAAAAGTGGTGTATAACTGTTGCACACTCAGGATTTGTGGTCATGAGTTCTCATTACTTGCTAATGTGAATCCTACATGTTAATCTATAGAATATCAATATCAAATATAATCAATACAATCAGATCCAAACCAAAACCAAAGAAGCTTCAAACATATTGGGGACAACCCCTTTCAAACATGTAAAACAGGTAAATTTTGAAATGAGCAGATTATACCCATGGCCATACCCCAAATCACTTTCAGACTAATAAACTAGCAATATTTGGAAAGTGACATGATCAAGAGAGAGTCCTTTGCTGTTGCTGGTTAAAAATCCGACCTAGTGAAGAAAAACCAAGTGGAGTGGATGGTGTTTTCCTAAGACAGCTGGCTGCGGTAAAAAAGAGTTTCACATAGAAAGAGTTCTTTTTTCCTTCGTAAAAGAAGCTGCACAAACGTGCCCAAAATATGAAATCCTCTTCCTGTGCAAACAATAGCTTGACAAGAAAACTATCCAGCCCAACAAAAGTTCATTTACTAGTCAAGGGCCAAAGGCCAACCCCATATCCAACCTATTTATTACCAGCTTGGTCAAATCCTACCTCCTAACAACAACATTTCGAAACTTAAACCTCAATCCACCAAATGAAATGAGAGACAAACCAAATACTAGACAATAAAATACAATCACCAATTCCAACATAAAAACCGTTTATGTCGTTGTAACAACCATTAATCCCATACAAAATTATTACCTTTTCCACCTTTCTCAAAATACACAACAGGCAGAGACCATAAACAACAGTAACAGAACATACAGAAACTCAAACTCCTACAGTTGAAGAGGCTTTCACAGCCTGAGTTATGGTGAGTGACGAGTCATCACAAGTAAACTCATCATACCTGGTGAAAATCCACGCCACCACCAAAGCTGCAGTGGCCACCACATAGTCCTTGGCCACACACTGCTTGTTGCTCGTGCTCGGCGTTCCGGTCTGCGGTCCATTCGACCAGAAGAGAGAGTTCAACAGCTCCTTCCCTCCTTTCCCTTCTGTAAACCGATCTGCTACAAAGTCCTCAGGATTTACAAATATTTTGGGGTCTTTCATTACAAGCGGCTGATACCCGCAAAGCAGCTCTCCCTTTTGGATTTCATAGGATGAGTCATGGGAGCTGAGCATGAAATTCTTCCTTGCTCTTGCGTACTGCAAGGGGACCGGTGGATTCAATCGCAGGGTCTCGTAGACCGTTGATTTCAGAAGATCCATCTGACCCACTGTTTCAAAGCTCAGACCAGACTTACCCTTTTCACGGACCTCGACCCGGAGCTTCTCTTGCAGACCAGATTTGTCTCTGCCGACTGTTGAAAGCAGTGTTGGGAGAAAAACAGAGAACCCACCAAAAGCGTTGAACCCCAGAACGAAGAGGAGGTTGTGGATTGTTTCTTCTTCGGTTAGACCGTACTCTTTCTGCCCTTTGAGAATTAATTCCTTTCCTTCTTCTTCTATGAATTTGTAGAGCTTGTTGTAACCAGGTTTGACCAGAAGAGCTGGGAATGCGAATGAATGGAGTAATAGTTCTTCCAGAGGCTGCGGAATGACCCCGACTTTGGTAGTGGGGAGCAGCTGCAGAGCAAGCCAGGAATCAAGCATGGCGAACCTGTTAGAGATGAGGGTTCCTTTTAGCTTGAAGTATGAAGTCACTAGTACTGTTAGTTAGTTTGCTTCACCTTTAATGCCCTGGCCTTTTGGGCGTATAGTTTAACAATTTGAGATGCAATCAAAGCCAACACGTCGGGGGTTCAAATTCGCGCCAGCCCAAAAAAAAAAAAAAATGGCTAGTTTGTGGAACCTTTAATGCTTATACATTACATTTGGCTTGTATTGGCTAGCAACTTGAGAGAAACAACACAAAGACCATGATCACAGATCACAGGGTTCACCTATCTATGTTTGATATGTCAACACATCAAACCAGACTTAAGACTGCAAAGCAGCCCATGAGGCTTAGGATGTTCTGCATTGATATGTTGACATGATAAATATTGAGATACAAAAACTCTGCAATCTCTCTCTTCGTGTTGTCTACGCACGGTAGATAAAAGAATGAAAAATGGTGTTACCTACCCGGCTCCACCAATCTCTGGTCGGGTCTCGGGGTCAGCACCAACCAAGCTCATGGTAAGGAACCTGAAGATGCATTTTTGCAAGGGAACAATGAAACTAGCTTTACCATTCTTAGCAAGATCTAGCTCAATGGACTCCCACATGATTTGGAGATTGTTCTGAAGCTCTGAAACCCAGACACGAGAGCTTGATTTGAGAACATCCATGGCAAAGGACTTGATGGGTGAGTGGCGGGGCTCAGAGGGGTCAAGATAGGCGAGTACACGGAGGTTGCCAGTGAAGGAAGTGCTTGGCATGTAGTCACCGACGAGGACGTCCTTTTTCTCGACAAGGGAGATGTCGAAGAGGGTGGAGAAGGACTTGGTGTCGAGGACTGCAATGACTTTGGGGTTGGTGTTGATGAAGAAAGGGAAGCTTGGGGGCATGTTGGTGCGGAAGACGGATGATTTGTGCTTGAGCATGCGGTCTCGAAAGAAGGTTTCGGGTCCTTGGAACCAGAAGTAGTCGAGGCGGTCTTTGAGGGGGCCGAGGACGGGGAGGCCATAGCTGCCTGGGATGGTTCGGAGAGGTACGGTGGTGGCTGGAGTTGCAGAAGCCATGGGTTTCTTTCTTTGTATTATTGAGACGATTTGATGGAGAGAGATAGAGAGAGAGAGAGAGAGAGAGAGATGCTGTTTGTGTGGCCAGTGGGGGTCTTTTGAAAGGACTTAAAAAAAGAGACTTTAATAGAAGACAGAAAGAGAGAGGGAGAGAGATGGTAATGTTGGAAAGAGTGAGATGATATGATATATCGTACTGGTGGGGACCTTTGCCTCCGAGGGAAAATTGGATTTTGTGATGATTTTTCTGATTGAAGATTGCCAGAAGACACTGTTGATGTTTGGTAAATTTTAGTGAGGTGAAGCTCATTTCAAGAGATAATAAAAAAGGGATCAAATTAAAAAATATGATATTTTAGAAAACATTTTTATTTTTATTAAAAAAGATAAAAAATACTTTTTCATGCAATTAAATGAAAAAAATCATATTTTTTTTTAAAAAAAGTAAAAAGAAATTACAGTCTCATTTTTACTAAAGGCACATTTGTTAAACAACAATGAAGAGGAATCCCTAGCAATTTTCTGCATAAGCGTGGAAAATTCATGTTTTGGTTCATACATGAAAAGTGTTCGATGGATTCATTGCATCAATGGGAATGAAGATAAAGGGGATCGTGGGGATCGGACCTCCCCCCATCAAACTACTGGAATCTACACAATGTCGGATTTACGGAGCTCCAGTGAGCATGGCGTCATTTTTGGAACCACTGATTGGGTTGGATTTTTTTATTTTTCTAGGTCCTCTGTTGATGATATGAACCAATAATCACGTTTAGAATGTCAAAAACGGCTTTCATGTCAAATAACAGCCGTTGATTCATCTTATATTTTCAGATATATGTGAAAATGTTCGAACCGTTGGATCCATAGATCTATACATTAAACGTGATTATTTTGGTAGTCCGTTTTTTTCCATTTTTGTCACCATTATGGGCCTCAAGATAATGATCTGAACCGTCAATAATTTAGAGGAGATCAAACACGGCTATGAGATCAACTTACAGCCGTTGATCCTTCTTAGATGTTGAGATATTTGCAAAAAAGTACATTCTTTAAAATATTTTTTTCTTAATTTATGTGGGCCTCATTTACATGATCCGAACCATTCAAATCCTTTTAAAAAGTCCGCATAACCATATTATGACAGCTCAGGTGTTGATCCTCTATGGATTATGATAAACTTTCAAAATCTTTAACCCTTCACCGGACTCCTCTCCTTTAGCCAAACTTGGAATAATATTGAGAGATGATGACTTGATTCCCTTGGAACAAAGGAATCATCTAAAGCAATGTGATTCCATGGATGTTTGTCAAAGGTGCCATAAAGGACAAAACGTCATCATCTTTTGATTTGACCCCTCTTTTTTTATTTGTCTTATAATCTTAATGTTCACCTCACTTCATTTTATTAGTAAAGTCATGCTATTGGCTGAGATCCAACTGTTAAAAATCTTGGGCTTGTTATATTTATTTATTTTTATTTTTTTGCTTGAATTAAGAGAGTTTTTGTTTGGAGATTTCCTAAATTTCTAGACAAAGTGGGAATTTTGAATCTTTTTATTTCTTGTACATGAACATGGAGAAACCACCAAAAAGTAAAGGAAGAATCCATCACATCATGTCATCAATTTTCTCACTCACTAAATTCTTATCAGGAATTATAGTTAATAAACAAGCCCTTAGTAAAATTGGAGACTTTGCAAATTCTGTAAATACTATAGTAACTTGATGGAATTTTCAATTCCTCTTATCCTTAATTTGAAAAATGTAAAGGCATGTTTCTTTAGTGGGATTTATGGAATTCCTGTTTGGAGAATTTCGAAACTCTCAAATATGGCGGAATTCCTTAATGCTCACTTGAACGATGATCATCCAAAAGTTCCACAAAAAAGCGAAGATGGTGGAATTTTTGTAATTTCAAAGGTCATTTGAGATGTTTTAGGTGATTTAAATTTTGAAATGCCTTTAAATAAACATGACATTTGAAAATATTATGGGACAAGATGTCACATTATGTAAAAAAAAAAAAAAAAAAATACTTCAGTACAGTAAATTCTTATCAGAAATTCTAGTAAAGAAACAACCCCTAAAGGGTGTTAGAACTTCGAATGGTATTTGTGACTTTTCATGTGGTTGGAATTTAGAATTTAGAAAAGAGAGGTTGTATTTGGAAATTTCAAGGGGATAACCAATCACATAGTGGTCTTTGAATAATCAACATGATGGATTCTACAAAGGAAACAAACTTATTGGAAAATAAATGCCAAAAACCCAAACTGTACAAAATGGGTACCTCACTCTTCTATGGGATTTTTGAAAAATTTTAGAATCGAACTTACCGTTAATTTGAATCATTGGAGATAAATGTCAAAAATCTAAATAGTACAAAATGAATCCCATACTGTTAAATGTGCTGTGAATAAATGTTGGAATTAAACTTACTGTCAGATTAGGATAAAATATAATATGATGGTATTCCAAAATTTGGAGGACTGAAATAAAAGAAGGATAAGTTACTTCTATACTATCAAGATCCTCACCAAATGGGCCTTAGGTGATATTGGCACCATGGTTTTGGCAAAACATGTAGATTAATTCTTTTAAATTCGTTTTTTAAGGTTTCGAGAAACTCGCACATACGAGGAAAAGAACCGAATAATACCGGGAGAAGTGCCAAAAGGGGAGGAAAACTAGCCATAGTCATTAAATTAAAGTATAACTTTTAGACCAGCTTCTAGAACAAATGTAGGATAAATACATTAAGATAAAAATGGGTAGCAACAAGGCACAAGGCTCAGACAGGTCCCCACGTGTCACATCCGATAGCTTGTGTCTGGGTTTATTTAACAACATTATCAAAATGAGTTAGATGTGTAACATGTGTTGCATGTGTCATGAATTTGGAAGCTCAATTAGAGAAGAGATATTTGCGTTGACCTTTTGGGGGATCAAAATTAGGGGGTCTGAAGAAGAACGAAGTTGAACCAGTTCTACCAGGATATAAATGTAAAACCTTCTTATTACCATCACTCCTCACTCAAGTTCGACTCCTTACTAAATTTTGCCACAGTAAAGGTAAAGTAAATCCAATGTCAAATATTCTCTCTACCAAAAAAGTAGAGTAGAAAGTCTAAGAAAGATAAAGTTTAGGCCCACAACTTTTTTTTTTTTTTACAAATTTTATCAGAGATAACTTATTTTCTTTATCTTACTAAACTTAAGTAAAGCATAAGAAAATAAAATCAACATAAATTTACTACTTGAATTTAGCACTCTCTCTCACTTTACTTCATCACATTTTCACCTTCTTTACCACACATGTAACAAATATGCCCTTATTGACGTCATGTTTTGCAACATAATTCTCAAAAAGAAAAAAGAAAAAAGAGAAAAGATTCTTCTTTTTTAAAAGAGTTGAAAAAAGCAATATTTGTGAATTGTAAATTCTGATGATTTGGTTCACATGATATCCTCCTTTTAAAAGATTTTCAGATCACATCTAGCATAAAATATGAAGCCACAATTGAAATATGTGGATTCCTTACCATACATGTGAGGAGAACTACATTTTAGAACTAGTAAAGAAATTCTCAAAGATGTAAATATCTTCCTCACCTATTATCAAATGTGATCTTACTGGGAAAACAAATATCGTAAATCTAAACCAAGCAAAATGAATATCCTGCTTTTGGCTTTTGTATGGGCCTTCGATAAATTTTAGGGTTTAACCCGCCCTTAGAATGATCAATAGATGGGACCATGGGAGAGTTCCACACATTCAACTTAATTGAGGGAAGGTTGATGGGGACACACTCAAGGGATCCTGGCTTTTCTATTACATCATTGTCACCCAAAGCTGAGTTTACTACAGCATTATTAAAATGATTTACACGTGTTGCACATGTCATAAGTTGCAATCTCCATCAGATTAGAACATTAGATGCATGTGTCGTCCTATTCGGAAAGAAAAGGAAAAATTAGATGGCAAGAAGATAAAACGATTCTTTACTTTTGGATTAAAAACATCTGCCACTAGTTTGAGCCCCAATGATTTCTTGATACATGTAATGTAATTATGTAAAACCATCTTGCTAATTATCATCTGCCCTCAAAGTTTAACATTCTTAGGGTGCGCTTTTTAATGCCATACGTCAAAGCGGGATCTCTGAATGAATGTTTTGACTCTTGATTTGAATTTTCAAAGCTGTTAATGCTGTTTAGTTGTTTAATTGATCATAAGCATGCCAATTATATATAACTTCAAAAATTCTTATGAAATCATAAGTTAAGATTTCAAATGCCAATTCTCAAAACGCATTTAAAATATAATTTTTGAAGCATTTTTAAAAGTAGTCCTTTTTAGTTATTTAAATTTTTTTTTTCTTTAGTAGATACTCACACACGAAATGAATCACGGCTGAGCTACCGGTGCATTAGCCACTTTAATGTAGTTGATTCAAAATCTTTGTTATCACACAAAAGAATTGTAGAAATTTAAGAGACAAGGTATGATGAAATTTTGAAATCTCCAGCTTGCCAGAAATTTCACTATGGAATTTTATCATAAGTATGAAATCTTAAAATTCGCATGAAAATTTGACATCAATCCAACTTTCTTTAAAGGCCAACATTTAGAAAAAAGAAAGTGCTTACCCTGATGGATTGGTTACCATTTCTCACAATAGGGTAGGCCATGAGAAGAACTCACAAAACCCACACTATATGAATTTTCATTCACTTGGGTGGAACCAATAGAATAGATTGAAACAAAGAAACAGATAAATTTACCTAGTTGACCTCTATATAATTGGGACAAGGCTTTTGTAACGATAAGGTAAATCTCACAAATTAAGTTGTTTGATGTTTACACACCACACAGTCAACGTAAAAAATGCATTATTCTTAACTATATAGTATACATGTTGCTCTAGAAATTAGAACAGACTGTAAAATATAACAGTAGGTGGGTCATTGATGACCTTCCCCAAGATTGTTTCCCATCTTATCTTCCCAATCCGTGTGTCAGATGAGTCCTCCATTAGTTAGGTAGAGCTGATAGATGCCTCCAAATGACTTACATATGTTGAAGAAGTGGTTTCGGATCACCCTATCCTATAGTACCAACTCTGCAAAAACACGTGGAAAAAGGTGAGAATATTTTTTTTTTTCATGTATGGTGCAGCCGCTTTTCTGATATAAAATGTAGAAAAGTTATCGGACTTTTCTACAATTCTTGTAAAAGTAATTTTCGATGGGGTTCGGATTTGGAAAAGCTTCTCCGCATATGATCAATCTATTTGCCCCCAAGACAACATATGTTGGACCTATCTTCAGCCCATCACATGTGCTCGTGGACAGATAATTCGTAATAGTCAAGTGTGGTCCAGAGCATTTTCAAATGGTCCCATGTGAGAATAATCAACATTGTGAGGTGAATCTGGGTCCTGTGTGAATGGAGCATGGAATTTCTTTCTACATGGTCAAATGGCCCATCCAACGACAATTTTAATAGAAGGTTTGGATCATTACAATTCTGAAAAGAAATTGACATGGACAATGAAAACAAAAGTTAGATCCCTGGTAACCAGATGTGATAATCACATCCTTTTTGTTGTGAGGACTTGATCTTGTGTTAAGAAGTGGAAATTTTAACGATCTAGGCTAACTAGGCCCAAAAAAACTATGGATACTGGAGAAGGTGTCACGACCCGGCCCTGAGATCAGAGTCATTAGGGGTTAATCCCCGGGTCGCGATAATACATACTTACTCCCGTAAACCCCGTTTAACCGAAGTTACAACGAAGCCTACAAGGGATCTTACATACGAACCTGTCAATGTACAGTGCGGAACATACAAGAATATACATTGACAATGATTTAAACAAAATGAATCACATACATAACTTTGAACTCTAAAGTTCATTTACATTGTTTCATACACCTAATATCAACCACTGCATATTTACAATACAATGCAGGGTATAACCTTTACATTACTTACAATACCAAAATGATTATACAAAATAATTTCCAAAAAGTTTCCAGAAGATTCTATGTTTTCTTCTCTTAACTCACGTCCACTCCGCTAGACCTCCTGGAGGTAGCGCATGGGCCGCCTCCGCTGCCTGGACGGTCTCCGAGGGACCGGCACGGGTAGTTGAGCCTGTAATATCATTAGTAATACCGTGAACACGACGGTTCAACAAGGTATACACATATCTATGACATTTCATAATTCCTATAATTCATTGCTTAACACTTCTAAGCAATCCATAATAAATACAATTAACAATGACCATGATACACATAAGCACCAATGACAAATATGTGGCAACTACACTAGCAAGGGTTTCAACTCCATTCCATTCGTTAATCTTCCAAAGGAAGCAATTCATCATCATTTATTCATTAGTTTCAACCTTTATTAATGGCTTTTCAATGTATGACTTTTCAGTCAATGACCTTTCGGTCCAATATGGTGAGATCTCCCAGTGTCTTGATCAGAGATCACTGGTGCCTCACGGAGCTCCGGACGCTCCCCTTCTCATCTACTGCAGTAGGAATATTCATTTCATTTATCAATTTATGCAATTCAATTCAATTCAATGTAATATTGAGTTCGGAAACCACTAGGTAGTGCCAGGCGCTTGAACAAGTCATAAGTCTAATTCTAAACCACTTCCCTAACCAACCTTGATGTGAACAAGGTTTAGTAATGCATGTATTACTGTCAATGATATTACTTTTAGTGAAATTGATGCATTACACTAACCCTCGTAGCACATAGTAAGGTTTAAACACTACTAATCTTAGCTTATTGATCCATTGGAATGAATCACAAGTTATCTCATTATATGAGAAGTACTTAAGGTCACCTAAGTATTCCTAGCACCCACGAAATCTAAAACTCACTGGACTCGAATCGAGTCCCCCAATCGCGAGGACCGTTAGGCCAAATTTTTCACTTCTAATCAATATAGATTTCTGTACCAGTTCGCTCGAGCGAGTAAAGTTCGCTCGAGCGGACCCCTCACAGAACCCTGGTCGCTCGACCGTATTTTAATATCCGCTCGAACGACTGGTCCAACACGATTTTTCCTGAAACAGAACCATGTTCGCTCGACCGAACTGCCCAGTTCGCTCGAGCGAACTGTCCAGAACTCCATTTCGAAATTCTGATTCCTACTCTCTTCTTTCACACTCACTTCCCCCTTATTCCTCCACCACCTGCAAGAACAATGGGACCTCCTGTCCCCATCCACACACACCATCCATTCCAATCAATCCAAACAACCATACACAATCTAATTAGGGTTTTAAAACCCATAATGAACCATATATTTGACTCATCATGTAATTCCATCAAAAGCAATGAAACCACTATAACAAGCATAAAGACATGTATAACTTGCCTTAATTGAAGCTTGAGAAACACTACACCCTTGTTTAGCTTCACTTGAGTTGGATTTGCTCCCCTTGAAGCTCCAATGTCAAGAAGAACTCTAAGAAGATGAAGAAGAGGAAGATGATGGATGCTCCTTCTCTTTAATCACCTTTAACACACTCTCTAGGAAGAAGAAATTGAAGAAAGAAGAAAGAAATGGCTGTCCTAGGGTTTGAAACAAGAGAATGAAATGAATGAAGGTAATTGCTTATATAAGAGTGCATTTTACATTTAAGTCCATTAATTACCCTTAATTCCACTTCAAGTCAAATCAAGGTCCATTTGATTCGATATTCGTCGAATCACTTCAAGCCTTTTATGAAAGTTGGCGTACTCGTCGAGATACACATATTGGTATCAAGACTTTCCGTATTCGACAAAATACGTATAATTCCGTATTTATACACAAGTCCTCAATATGCTCATTTGAGCTCCATTTACCATTTAGTTCTTTTCAATTCATTTCATAACCTCATTTAACATTTCATTAAGCCTAATGTACTCATAGTTAGGCTAATTCAATTTCCATTGAGTGATAAATCACCATTATACCATTTAAACCGACTTAATTAGTCTTAAGCTCAATTAATTAGAGTTAATCGGGATTAACTCGGGACGGTGCCTAACAGAAGGTGAAGAAGAAGAATCAGTCCAAACTTGAACAAGAAGACAGCCACAAGGATGGGTCAAGGAGGACCACTACTCAAATAGATTCATATGCTAAGCACATGTTTTTATGACCCCTGCATTTCTGACCTTCAAATTATTGTATAAATATCTGTGACTTTCTCTCACATGAGACAAAGTAACTATATTTTTGTATTATGAATATTTTGAAGGGATTTTAAGGTTTTCTACACTTCCGAATTTTTTTTTTTTTTTTGAGACGTGGCTTCTATTTTTTTTTTATTTTAATAACATGGGAACCCGCCGACCCCCCTTTGGGGGATCATTGGTAAACCCACGGATACATAGAACCATCCACTAGCCCTATGTATCGGGTAAGGCCTTAAGGATTCGAAGGCATGACCTCCAGGTTAAAACTGGACTTCCTAACCACACGAACATTTCTTTTATGAAAAGTTTCATTCATAACAAATAAAAGAGAAAACGTCTTAAGGATCAAGGAAAATGTGTGTGAAACTAAGGTGCCCAACCCGCTTAACCACGAGTGTTATATTACTTATAAAACAAAAGTAATGCAAACGTTTGTTGGGGCACGTCTGTTGGACACTTGATTTGCAGTTCCTTCGTTAGCTATCCTTGGCATAATTAATTATAAATAAATCTACATGTAATCATGGTTACAATATGATTAGAGTTGACAAAGTCAAATTTATAATAATATTTTATTTTGTGAACTTATCAATGCCAAATTTGAGTATGTTTCACATTGGATAAAGTTATTGTGGAGAGAGTTTCTTCTTTGCATTTCTCTCTCTTCTATAATTGCAAGTATTTGTATTCTTCTTCCTTATAATGAAGAGAGAGAGGGGGCAAAGCCTCTTTTTAAAAGAGGACAAAGATTAGAAAAGACAAAAACAGAAAACTAGGTTGTGGAGAGTAGAGAAGAGGGAAGAAAGCAGGGGAGGAGATGAGTTTCATTCTTTTCTAAGTTGAAGCTAGACTTCTCCTTAGATGAGTTTGGAATGCCTTTTCCTTCTTGACTCTCAAATGATCTAAGTTGGGATTTTTATGGAAAAAACTTAAGCTTAAGCTTCTGATTCTAAGGATATACAGAGAAAAACATCAGCAGAGCTGTGTGGTACATTGTTTTTGGATGAAATACCCCATTGGAGATATAGCTACCCAAGTGCCGATATGGTCATACAACTCCAAACCCTACTCCAGCCAAGGTGAGTGATTTTAGACCCGTTTGTCTAAGAAAATCTCAAATCAATGGACATTTAACTAAATCAATTAAAAAAAAAAAAACTAGGGCTGTCAATTCGGTTCTTTGACGAGGGGCCCCGGCCTGAAAAAGCCTTCACAAAGCCCTCAAAGTGAGGGCATTTTCTTTTGTCCTAAAGCCTGAGAACAGAATAGAGCCCAATTTTGAAAAGTCAGCAACCTTTAGGGCTGAAATAGGGCTTGACATAGCCGGTGCGAGGGAGCATAGTCTGGCCCTTTGTCTATTAATATATAAAATAAATAATATAAATAATATATTATATATATGGACTTCTACAAAAAAATATATAAAGAATCTCTCTAAATAGTAATTATTGATAAAGACTTAATATTTTGTCAAATAATAATAATCAAATCTTAGGAATTTTTTTGATGGATTACAATATTGCCACCTATGTTTGATTCTTCATTTCTTTTAAATGGTATGTTTGTTTCTACGTTTGCCTAATACGGACATATTTTTCAATGAAAAAAGAATTCAAGTTGTCTTCATCAAATTCATTTTCACCAATGTGACCTACTAAGTTTGAGAGTTTAGATGGATGGCCATCAAAAGCATCATTGGGTGGGGTTAAGTTTTAGTCACTAGCCATTGATCGATGCCAATTTCCTTTTATCCCCTTACTTTCATAACTTTTGTTGTTTCATTCAAGTGGGGCCCACATTTGGAGTTAAAGCTTGTTGACTTATGCATCAAATTATCTCCATCATTCATTTTCAATTGTCAAAGTTTAATTAACTTGTTATGAGATCTAATAGTGCTGTTTCAAAGAATTACAAGTTAAAGTTAATGATGATTCAAAAGTGGTCTTATGTTTATTTGAACCATATATACTAAATAATTTATTTGAAAATGGTTTAATGCCTGTTTGAAATAAATCTAATTGAATTAGATGTGACTTGTCAAACATGTTATGATGGTCCATATTATTTCTTTAAAAAAACTAGTACATAAACCAGTAAAAAAGACTATAACTAGCAGAATTTCAACTATGACAATTTTACTAATAGCCTTATACAAAATAAAATCGATACATTACTTAAACTACGTAACTAGTGCTAGTATGTTAAGGTATTTAATAGTGTCTTTCATATCCTAATTTCATGTTACAAAACTATCAAATTAGTTTATCTTATTTAGCTATAAATAATATTTTTATAAAAGGATACAGTAATTTATTTGTCGATTCTTATAGAAGTGGTATAAAAAGACTCAACTTTTGCATTACTTTTGGCTCTAGTCCGACCCTAGCTCTTCCTTAGCCCTTCAGGGTAAAATAAGGACTTCGATATTGTAGGCTCAGCATTCACTCGAGGGTATGATAACTAATTACCACCATGGAGGGCCTTTTGACAGCCCTAACACTTTCCTTAGCCAAACCTGCCTGTTTGTATGTTGAGAGGGGTTACAAATTCTCTGAATTGGTCAAACGAGTACTTTTCTAGCACTCACCACCTTCCATAACTACAAGTTACAAAAGCTGTAGCAAAGTCGTCAAGTTACAATAAATCATATCTTAATTCTCGCAAGTCATTTTACTCATTCTGCCACGCCCATGATTACATCATCTCAAGGGACAAACTTAGCCCCAAGATTCCCACGAAGATGTGACCATCTCTACCTCCTATCCACACTCCATGGCAAGATGTCCTCCGTGACACTTAGCGGACAGTAAATGATCCACTCATGATTACTGTAGAAGTTTTCCCTCAATAGATCTGGACTCTTTGCCTTAGGAACTATCTATGTTTAGTAAGGAAATAAAAAATAACCATCTTGGCAAAATATTCACATGTGAGAATGTCGCATGCCAACATTTCCATCCAGTGGTAAAAAGAGGCATAAGCCCTGTCAACAGAGTGGAACTCTCCTGAATTTTAAAGGTTTTTTCCCCCTTTATTGTCACCATTAGCTGTTGATTTCAGTGGCCGGTGACCAAAGTCGAGATATTTCTCCAAATGGCCTTCGTATGGCTTTATTTTTATGGTACTCCAAAACTTCATCGCAATATCTTAAAATTTTATTGGATTATCGGAAAAGCACATTGAAATACAAAGAAAAATGTGCAGTTTTTATGAGATATCACATAATTTAATAGAATTTCTGCGATATCATAAAGGATAACTTATGGAGAAATATTTCTGCTTTGGTCACTAGGCACGGAAACCCCATAAAAAGCACCGACCATGAGAAAACTACCACCCGCGATCTAAGAATATAAGAGGAGAAATATCTTCAAAAGTTGCTGTGTGGGGATATTTTCACAATACCGAGATTATCCTAGTTTTGATAAAAGTACCAGCTAGGCATATCTTGGTCTTGATTTTTATACGTCTCGGCAATAGTGCCAAAATGCTCCTAAGTACCAGCTCGGTAGTAGTACCAGCTCGATATCGTCTTCAGTTCGGTTAATCGAGACAAGCACTTACAATTGTATCTATATAGAGGCTCAACCACGTTATAGAACGTGTTGAGTAATGATGACATGCATCGGATATGGATAACAAGTTAGTATTACTCGATGGCCACGTCTACATCAAAGTTAGGTCCATTGGAACTCTACTCCCAAGATGTCAGGATAAGGTCCGATGGGACTACACCTCCAAAAGTCAACTCTTGGCCTCTATATAAGAGCTAATCCAAAGAAAACACAACAACACGCTGATGCTTACACATATATCCATGTTCTAAGCTCCCCCTTCTTTATCCTTTGTTTAGTGACTGCACTAAGTCAGGCATCGGAGAGCCTTCGGCTGACTGCAGCTAGGGTCTCTGACTTTTGTTCCTCCTTCTCTTTCAGGTTTCAGGTATCCAATCTTCTCCAAAGAGCTTCATAAAGATCCTAATCCATCATTTTAAGCACTTACAATTAGCGTCGTCTGTGGGAAAAGATCAAATCAGATTCACAAAAACCATGCCTCCAAAAACCAGAAAGGGCGAAGGATCATCCAAAGACCCTACCACCACTGCTAGTCTTACCGTCGGTCCCTCAACAAAGGAGATTCAGGGCAAAATTTGGCGTGGTGAGCATGGAAGGGCCTAAGACTCAGTCAAGTCCATCTTCAAGGAGGGTGACGGCACCTTCCCAGCAAGATAACCTTCTGCCGGAGCATTCCCGACAAGATGATTCTCTTCAGGAACGTCCTCGAAGAGACAAATCCCAGATCGATGCTGACGACAACAACAATCCACTCATCGCGGATATCAGAGCTCAAAACCTTGTTATCCAAGAGCAAGATGAATTGATTCGTCAACTCCGACAGCAGTAGCAGGAGTAGTAGCAGGGGGGCACGAGGAGCTCGTCCTCCCAGTGCAATTGCCCCCAAATCCTTGACCACCACGACAGGTCGACACCGCTGCATATCCTCTTCTTCTTCCGAGCTAGATAAAGAGTTGGAGGAAGGAACGACTTGTTGTGATCCCCTTGACCTCGAGGAGGTCTCAAAAGTAAGGGTTTCGGCAAACTCAACGGACTTCAAATCAAACCCGGAAGTGTTGGCCTCAGCACCAAAAGTGGCCTAGTGTTCTACGTCGGTTGGGGACTGCATGGGCTCTCCCCTTTCCTCTTCTACGTGAACCTGGCGCCCTTCCCCTTTCCGCGGTTGACCAGGCCTCCTCTTGATGAAGGGGTGGTATCTCAGTTCCTAATTGAGAAGTGCCCAAGCAACTCGGTTTTCGTGGCCTCGATAGCTGTACATGGCCCGAAACCACACGTCGTTCCTTGCCCAACTGACTCGATGGGCCTCTTGTCTTCTCTGCTGAATGTCACCTCAAGGACTGGCACGTCTCTCCGAAGCGATTGGACAACCAACCAGGTGGTGACATGTGGTGTTGCCAGTACATCTTTTGCGACGCGCTACTAATTATCCTGGGCAGATGTCAGCAACCGACACCGAGATGAAATACAGTGAGCTTCAAACTCTACGTTCAGAAGGCTCTCCCATCATAACACTTAGCTTTCGACCTCAAAGAGTTAAGAGAACTCTAAGAAGTCAGAAGCTAGGGGGCAATTGTGTGGATATTTTCATAATACCGAGATTATCCTAGTTTTGGTAAAAGTACCACCTAGTCATGTCTTGGTTTCTGTTTTTATGCGTTTTGGCAATAGTGCCAAAATGCTCCCAAGCACCAGCTCGGTGACAACACCTGCTCGATAGAAGCACCAGCTCGATGACAACACTAGCTCAATAACAGCACCAACTCGGTAGCAGACCAGCTCGGCAATAGTACCAGCTCGATATCGTCATCAGTTTGGCTAACCGTGACAAGCACTGACAACTGTATCTTTATGGAGGCTCAACCACGTTACAGAACGTGTTGAGTAATGATGACATGCATCGGATAGGAATAAAAAATTATTATTACCCGATGGTTACGTCTACATCAGGGTAAGGTCCATTGGAACTCTACTTCCCAAATGTCAGGATAAGGTCCGATGGGACTACACCTCCAAAAGTCAACTCTTGGCCTCTATATAAGAGCTAATCCAAAGAAGGTACACAACAACACACTGATGCTTACACATATATCCATGTTCTAAGCTCCCCCGTCTCCATCCTTTGTTTAGTGACTGCACTAACTTAGGCATCGGAGAGCTTTCAGTTGACTGCAGCCAGGGTCTCTGACCTTTATTTCTCATTCCCTTTCAGGTTTCAGGCATCCAATCTTCTCCGAAGAGCTTCATAAAGATCCTAATCCATCTATAATCCATCTTACACGTGCAAACCAGACAGGTTCTCCCTGGATGCATGCCAATTGGGTTGAGAGGAGTTTGACCATCTGATGATTACATACTGCTGTCCACATGGAGTAGACCGTTGACTGCAGCTACAACTAGGTTTAAATCTCTTTGAATGGTCACATTTGCATGGTCCAACTTACTCATCACATGCCTTCCTATATTCACTGTCACCGCCCCAAGTTTCGTGATATAATTGGTGACTGACCACCCAACAGCACAGTCAATTGTCCCACAATCAACAATTCAACTGTGTAATAAAGATCCTATAAATTTGTAGCAGCATAAGGACATGTTTGATATGACCAAGAAAAAGGTGTGCCCCACAGCTTGTGATTAGCTGCCATCAATACAGTAGATGGCAGAACCAGATGATTACTCTTATGTAGGTAGCAACTGTATCTTTCTTTGATAGTAATATTTAAGCAGCTGAATTCCTTGCATCTGGAGCCCATCCACCGTTTACATGATGGCCCCATTTTGGATGGAGACTGGACTAAAGACTTCTGGATTGGAAAGGTCTCAACATTTGTGGTAGCACAAAAAATATACAAGAAACTAACACAGCAGAGGTTCACATTCAACAGCCAAATGGGCCAAGGAATCAACGGTTATGATCTGGGCCGCGATCTTCCTCAGCTTTTTGAAGCCTTCATATGCATATGTTTTCTCTACCATATTAACAATTTGGATCTCCAGATAGTGACTCAACATATACATGACACTTCTCTTTCAGAAATTATAAACTAGCTTTTAACCTAAATTAGAATGATAATTTATCCTTTTGGAATTATTTTAAATAAACTACAGCATTACATTCCATCGCTTTTGACTCTGTAAGAGAAAAATAAATTGAAACCTTGTGCTCTGTTAATAAAACCAAATACATAGATGAGCCTAATCTCACTCATGCTTGATTCACCAGGTAAGAATACACGTCCCAACACTATGGTGAGGGAAAAATGACAGAGATCATGTGCTCACTTTTTGCTGCTCCAAGATAACATTCAAGATTTTGCTGGGAACATAAATTCTCCTCTTTATTGTCCTCCCGAGCAAATATTTTGAGAGCTTTTCATCTGATGACGCCAATCGGAAAGCATCATCCTCTGTGCAAGTTTCTTCCACATGGATGGTACCTCTGGTCTTGCCATTGATCTGAACGGGCAGTACAATCCTTGTCTCTTTCAAGTACTCATCCTTGGCCTGTAACCATTCAGCATTCAGCATATATAGCAACATGACAGTATTGTGTTAAAAGAGGAAATTTTCTCTAATCAGGTTTTCAAAAATATATATAAAAAAAAGCATGATTAACGATTGTGCTAAAATCAGTCATCAGCTTGGAGAGATCTGCTTAAATACAACTACCCTGACATCTTAAATTTGTGGAGGGCCATGATTCATTTGGTTCTCAAGTGATGTGCATCGATAAGAACACGCGTACTGTTTAGAAGAGGAGGGGGAAAAACATACCACAGGAAAACGCTCATACGCCAAGGAGTTTGAGTGTCCGAGGCGAAACCAAAGCTCCTCAGCCATGTGGGGCGCATACGGTGAAAGCAACAGAACAAATTCTTCGATAATTGATCTTGGTTGATTCTCCCACTGTAAGGAAAAATAGATGTATATATATGAAAAAAAAATTGATTATATAAATTGTACTCAAAACTCAAAATATGAACCTAGAATGGAAACTAAGCAAAGAACTCAATCAACCATGACAATGAAGGTGCACTTCTTTCATTGAATAACACAAAAAAGGTTCAAGAAAGCCTTCGTGAGCATCTGCAGAAAGATTGGACGAGGCTTCCATGACGACAAGATAAGCCCTTGGCTACTTAAATAAGTATGCAGATAAAAATAATATTTTGATATATAATCATAAAAAAAAAAGGATAATTAGTGACTGACTAAACATCTACACAAACACAAATATGGAAACAACAAAAAAAAAAGAAGGTACTCCCCATAGGATAACAGGATATAGATCTAGTATTATCTGTTCGAGCAAATGGATTCCACAAATGATTAAATATTGCTGATAGCATGAATTGCCTTGATGGAAGCAGTAGTTTAAGATAGTGGTGAGAGCCAAAGATCCAAACAGAGAAGTGATGCAATACAGAAGCAGCACCTTCATTCCCAAATTCTTGAAATATAAACAGAATCAATTTTGGTCAAAATACAGATAATTTCAGACCAGCAAAGATGCCCATTACCATCTTTTATTTCCCCCAAGGATGGGTACAAGCAGCCAGTTAAGAGTAATTAGGCCATGAAGGGAAAAACCCGAATAGTAATCTTATCCAATCTTTAGCCATACTTTTCACATTCTAATGATCAGCTTTTCAGAAAAGTGGAGGGAAACAAAGTTTCCACTAATTTGATTCTCAAGCAGGATGCCCAAAAAGATTTCCATTCATTTGTTTTCGGTCACAAGAGTAGGTAGTAGGACATTAGTTTATTGTTATATGTAGCTCATCATTTCATGTTAGTCGTCATCATCATCAAGCTTTTTTTTTTTTTTTTTGGTTCATGTAGTAAATGAACAAAAGTTTAATAGCAGAAACCTCTTCTTTCTTCAGGAGTGCACACTAACCTCATTTAGCTCTCCCATTCTCAAACTCAATGATAGGAGCATATTTAGCCTCTGCAAAAATAAATTTGGTTTTAACATATCTAAGTGACTCGCTTTATTTTTCTTCTAGATGTATTTTCCTAACTTTTAGACTCTTAATTTTCTTTTACTTTTGGAGTGCCCTTGCTCCTCAAATTACTCTTGGAACCATGGTCCAAAATATCAGCCGATACATACCATACATAATTGGCAATTTCTGATAAAATTGGTTGGAATGGCGGTTATGTATTGGGTAACCTCTTTTCTCTCTTCTTTGGCACTCTTTTGTCCACTCCATAGAACAAAAGAATGAAAAGAGGTTTGGGTTCTTTGGCACAATAAATCACTTCAAGGACACCAATTTAAAGATCTAAAGCAAGAATCAAAGCTGATACACGAACTTTGCTTGAAGCGTTTTTTTTTTTTGGCGTAGGAAAAAAAATACATGAAATAGTTGGAGGTTTTTTCATTTATTTTTTGACTCAAAATCACCTGTAAACTGCCAGCAATGCGTGTTTGGAAATTAGATTTGGGTAATGACAACTTGTTTCAACTGTTTGAAAATGAACATTTTTTTAGTTTTGTATTCAAAGATGCAAGTAAGATAAATGCAAGTGAACAAATGGGTTTTGCTCTCCTACAGGAGTCCTACAAGGCAGCCGTGAGGGAATTTTGGTCCCTACCTCTAACTTGGGGGTCCAGCTTTCAATCCCCCACCGCCCTTGTGCGGGACTCCACCAGGTAAGAATTCTACATGAACAAATGTAATAGTTTTATTCATTTAACATCATACAGCAATATACAAGCTGTACAATATTTGGGAGTTCAAAAGATACATTTATTTTAGTTGATAATGAGAATAAAAATCAAATTTTGATACCTTTTTTTTTTTTTTTTTTTGGATTCACTCTGTTAAGTGATGCATATCTCCCATACCTGATACATACCCTTTTCTGGGACTGGCCAATATGCCTTTAGATACTAATATTTTAAACCTTGATTGGAACAATGAGAAGAGCAAGGCATACACTTCATGTCATGCAACTTCATGCCTGGAGCAACTTAACAAGCAAGACTACAATTTTAATCAAGGTCACGCGGCTTCCAGTGCACTAACACTTCCAAGCTAACAAAATGTGTAAAATTATGACTATGAATTTATAACAGCTACTATATGCACATTAAGGATCTGCTATTTGTAATTAGGATTTACCACTAAGTGATGAAAAAATAGTGCCTATGGAAAAACACATATTCTAGAGACATTTAAGGCACTGAAAGAAAACCTTATATGCTGCATTAATGAACTCCATCATCGCAGAAATTCCAGTGTTAAATCTTGTTTCTTGGATTTCCTCTGTGACCTGAAAATATGAGCAACCTGACATGTGAAATTGGTGAACATGTTTCACATAGGCTTCAAAGTTACTTGTTGCAAGAAGAAATTGAGTTTCAATCAACTTGTAAGGCTATACTCAACTTGTCTCTATAGTTTGCGGGAAGCATATCATGATGTTGATATAAGGGATGACCGTTTTAGGATTCTAGTATTCTATGTGGAGTGACACTGCATGCCTTAGTTACATTCCTTTCCTCATATCCACCAATAAACCTCAAAGTGCACTCATTCACATGAGAGAGAGAGAGAGAGAGAGAGAGAGAGCTCTTCACCTTATTAAGTTAGGATATTGATGAGATACTAGTTTTCCTAACTAAATGGTAAAACTCTTTAAGCCAATCCCAACTTGATGAGGGTAAGGATAAGATGGTGATAATGACAAAGGTAATTTTCTCTAGTAAATATCCATCTAATTTTATGGGAAACAAAAAAGAAGAGAAAGTTGCAGCTTAATTTTGTTCAAAATTAAAATACTCCAAATATGGTACGATTGAGGAGATTTGTAAGTTGTGACTGTGTTCAAAATATAAGCCAAGATATTAATATTACTGATAAATTTCAGAAAGGTGAAAAGGTTTCGACCTTTGCAATACACTTGTGAAGAGAACGTAGTTGCTCCCCCAAAGGTTCAACATCAACAACAACTGTTCCATCATTGTATAATCCATTAGGCAAAGGAGTACCCACAATTAACCTCCAGGTCCTCCCTAAGAAGCGATGGACTCCTTCAATACCACCAGTACTCCAGGTTTTTGAGTCTCTACAAAGAAAATGTAAAGTGGCAAATGGTAAGAAGGAATGAATTAAAAATGTGTTATGCTTAACAATCAGTGTGTTGGCAGTGCTTCTGCATTGGTTTTCTTTGGAGTTATTCTTTTGGAGATATAAAATGTAACTATTCTAAAAAAATAATAGAAAATAAAAAGAATCAGTGTGTTGTGATATCAAAATAGAGCACAAAGCTACCTTAATGGCCCCATAAACATCTCATACAGACGAAGAGAATCTGCACCATATTCATTTACAACATCATCAGGATTAATGACATTTCCCCTGCTTTTACTCATTTTGTGAGCTCGTGCAATCAAACGAATGCCTGGATTATCTTTCAGTACATAGGAGTCGCCAGATTTCATGACCTAAGAGGCCACTATGTTAGTTCTTCAGGGGTTATAAAGTAACAACAATGGTCTGAGATGCGAAAACTAAAGCCATTTTGAAACCCATCACCGTTAGTTTGAAATGCACAAGGCAGAAAGAGAAGAAAGTGCTCTGTAAAAAAAGACAAAAAATAAATATACCTTTTCCTCTGGTACTTTTTCTTGATGATATTCATTCACAATGTTGATAGAGTCAGCAGATACTAATCTTCCTTCCTGGTCTCTGCATGCCGTATACTCGACCTATGCCTCAAAATTATGAGAAATTTGTAGTGGACAACTACATCAGCTCAATAAAGGCAAGCAAATATACTTACTTCCCCAAGTATTATCCCCTGATTTATGAGACATTTGAATGGTTCTTTGGTGGAAACAACACCTATATCATATAGGACCTGAAATCAAATGCTTAAATGAGCAGTCTTTGAGGAATTTATGAAGTAAAATACCATAAAATTGGACCTAAGATTTATTAGAATTCAAGAAAATGCAGATTATAGAATTTAAATTCTACATATCTCCAAACTCAATAAAACCAAATGCAAGAAAATAAATTGATGAGAAAGAAGTCATCAATACTGGACTTCATTCAGCTCAACATGAACTTAGTAATGAATCTTTGCCATCTTAAGTTCAGATTGGTTCTTGTGTGCCTTTTTCTGTTCTGTACAGTATACATTACATATTCTCTGTAAATGAAAATAACACAAATCTGTATCGAACTAATTATAAACTTTGATCAGTCAGTTCTAAGATTAAAATTGTATTCTATAATGGCCAGGATCCATTGAATTAATCTTAATATATTTTTTATTGAGTATGGAAAATAATTCCATTTGCAAAAGTATTACAACTTCATAGACCTGAAAGAAAAGTTCCACAAGAACCAACAAAAGAAGAAAACCACTTGTTAAGAATTTTCCAATTAATTTGTATGTCAAAGAGAAACTTAAATGGATGGATTCTTATGCCATGATTGTCTCCTAACTTTAAAATGAGATTGTGCTACAGAAACAACCTTGTGCCAAAACCTAGCATAAAGTAAATGAAGGACCGAGTGCTCAGCGCCACCAACATAAATGTCAACAGGGCCCCAATACCTGCGGATGAATACAGGCAAGAAGCAGCTTAGCTATAAAACATTGACTTCAAATGCACTTCCATTATACTTCTGGCTAAAACATAAGTGGAAAACACAAATGCTGATGATGTATCTATGGAAGTTTTAAAGAACAAATAGATATATTAAAAAACCGATCTTACATTTCTTTTGCCTTATCAACCAATGTCTTTGAATTTGTTGGGTCCATAAATCTCAAATAATACCTGTATAAAACATTTCACTGAAGCTTAAATGCCTGATCACAGAAGCATTGCCATTCTAAATCTTCTCGAAAACATGAAAGTGAGTCTTAAGATTTCCACGGATGTCAATCAGCTAGCTCAAGATAATATATACGATGTTTTCATTAAAGACCACTTATCCACCAATTGAAGCTGCCTAATCGCCATGAAAGTTGGAAAAGCAGGAGCTCCTTGAACACTTTTACTTGCTATCTAACTCAATTAGGGAAGATTTTAATCCTCGTGAATATGGAGATTGGAAGCCCAAGAAGAGCCCTTGCCTTTTCATTTCTTTCTTGCCATACGATCCAAGATTTGTGCACAGAATTTCCCCATCATGTTAAAAAAGTTGAAGAAATATCCTTGTCTAAAAGAGCTTCATCACCTTTTCCCTAGCATGAAATAGACGCAACAAAGCAAGACAATACTTTTTCACACCTTTCCCATCCTATCTTGTTTAAAAAAAAAAAAAAAACCATAGAAGTACCTAATAGGTGGGATCTCTTGAAATTGTTAAAGAGTCTCGCTAACTTGAGCACATCATTTGAGGGTTAGGGCCAGTGACAATTATCCAAGTAGGACCCAACTAGGTTAGGATATTTTTAGGATGTTCCTTTCTTAGTTTAAATAAGACTTGGTTTGATTTGGTTGCTAGGAGATTCTATCTAAATAGGATTACTTGCATATAAAAAGGAGGCTCCTCTTATGTAATGGAATGCATCGAGACTCATCAAATAAAAGGGCAATAAAGTAAGAGTTTCTCTTTTTTTGCCGCTTTCTTCTTTTCTTTCCAGTAACAAGAAGTATGCCACAGACTTGCTCTGCAAATTTGGGATGGAGGCATGCAAGCCGATTTCAAGTTTTCAACACCGGCCGAGGTAAACGGTAAGTTGAGACAGGATGGGAGTTTCTAGAGAATGAAACCATGTACCAGAAACTGGTTGATAGCTTGATTTATTTAGCACCGTCACCGATACAACATTGCCACGAGCAGACATCTGATTGATCCCACCAACCATGAGAGGAATTTTTGCTTGTCAAATTGTTTCTTTTCCATTCGAACTCTAGTTAAGTAGAAAGGAACTTCCTCAATTCGGATCACTTCTTTTAGTTGTTTTCAAAACCAACCATGACTAGGATTACATGGATGATTAAGAATCTTAATGAGATTTGTAGATGTTAATATATATGTTTGGAATATTAAAATACAAAATTTATGCTTTGCCATTTGTTTCCGCTCAAAATTATTAGGTCATGTGAGGAATACCTCCTTGGATGTATTGTTTTCATGACTCCCACTTGGGCTTATGCAAGCCATGGAAAAAATCACGTCCTAGAAAGGCTTTGTTTAACTTTACACGTGAGTTATTGCCTTGCTTGATCTCTATAGCTTTTTTTTTTTTTATTATTCCTTGTGGAGGGTGGTTATCTCTTTGTTTTGAATTGAGACTAGGGAGCTAGCAATCCCTCAAGTGCTCAAGTATATAAGGCTGCAACAAATCATTTAGCTCAAGTCATGCAATAGTTTTATTTCTTGTATGCTTTTCATGTTTCCAATGGAAAAAAATAAATAAAGGTCATATGAGAAAAACAAACTATCAGGATCCCGGAAACTTAAGGAAATAAAGAACAAAGTACCAGCAAGAACCAGCCCATTGTGGCATAGTACTTGTTTCTCGTGTTGCAGGCTTTCCAGAAGAAGGATCTGTTGTTTTAACCTGTAAACCATGAGTGATTACTCATGTCAAGCTCATAAGGTAAGAGATTAGAAGAATAATGAATTAATGCAAGCACGCAAATCATCATCATCGAAGACTTGTCCCATTTTAGTAAATTTACAAATGATAGAAACTTCTTTGGCAATCAGCATAACTACAGTCAAACCACATATATGTTTGAAATGGACATTCAAATATTAAAACACAAATAGTTTAATTGAATAAAATTTGTGTCAAGTTACAAAAGATATACAACTGATGGATGTTTATTTTTCTTGATTCAATGTCTTTCATGAGCTTATTTGAAAATATAAGATACACTATCCATAATATAATACCTATGTCCACCAACTGTATGATCCCATGGACTAAGATTCTCAGCCAGAAGAGATGTGTTGAGGAGTTTTATATTGTCTTTTTTGGTAAATAAGGAGTTTTATATTGTCTTATGATTGAAGACGACAAAAATAAATGGATGTCCCTAAAGGCCACAAGTATCATAACCATGAAACAGGTAGTATCAAAAGTTTCGTGCCTGTGGTATCTTCACCATGAGGACAGGTAGTATCAAAAGGTTCATGCCTATAGTATCTTTACCATGAAGACGGGTAGTATCAAAAGGTTCATGTGTAGGAAGAAAACACAAAAAGAATAAAGAATATACACAACCATAAAATTAAACCATAAACAAACAGGCAACTTTAATAGCTTGCCCTACCCAATCCACTGCTTTTGCTAGAGGTGGTTCTCCTGTTCCAGTAGGAGTGAAATCATCCAATTCAGGAAGAGTAACAGGCAGGTCACGCTCAGGAAGCGGGACGATTTCACCAGTATCATCTAGAAAAATCACTGGGAATGGCTCCCCCCAATATCTTTGCCTAGCAAAAAGCCAATCTCGTAATTTGTAGTTCACCTAACCCAAAAGAAGGGGATAAAAAAAGATCCAAAATTATAATATATGAAGAAATATTTCCACACCAACATTGCCAGATCAATTAAGAAATCCCAGCACCTTTTTCTTCCCATGCCCAGTACTTTCAGCCCATTCAATGACTTTGAAGGCAGCTTCTTTACTAGGTAAGCCATTAATAACCAGCCCAGACTCCGGGTTTGATGAGTTTATTATGATACCATCTCCAGAATATGATTCTTCAAGGCTATTGTAATGTTTATCATCTGGCTTTACAACCCAACAAACTGGAATGCCATATTTTAAAGCAAATTCATGGTCACGAGAATCATGTGCAGGTACAGCCATGATTGCTCCAGTACCATAACTGCAAACACACAAAAAAAAAAAAAAAGAGGGATTCATTTATTTGGCATATTTATTAGCATGAAGTAGATGTAACATTAGTTTGCAATGACTAAGCTATATAAAGTGGAAGCATTGTTATTTAATAGTAAATGTATTACAAAGTAGCAAAGCACATCAATTGTAGAGGGGTAGCACAACAGATAATGGGGCATGAATGCAGTTAGCTGGGATGTGGTTAGATAGAAGCATAATTGATGCAAGAATATAGCATACCAAAATTCAAATATGGTCATATTGCAATTAGCTGCATGCCTCTTGGTGCTACCATTTAAGAAAATGCATATTGTACCATATAAGACATAAGTCATGAAACACTAGCACACCAAAAAGATTGAGGACGACATTCCATCTATAGTCCAAATTTATGAAAAAGCCGCGACCTTTATTCTGAAGTCAAGCAATGGAAGACATCTGGTGTTGTTGATACAATTGCATTAGCCAACCGATACCTAAAGAAATGGGTAATGTAATTTTATCCACAATCTCCATCAATAATAGCATGTCAAAAATTCACCATAATCAAGATCGACACCACCCATAACAAGCAGCCTTACCATTTGTTATACACAACTTTGTGTTGATTCCTCCTCTAAGACATAGGACATAGATACAATGTAGTCCTTATATGCTATCCTTCTCACCACAATGATGCTGCTTATATATCCCATCAAATGTAAGGATGCATTTGCAAAAAAAAAGAAAAAAAATTGATGATTGTGTCTGACCATGCAAAGCAATATGAGCATGACCCAGAAATGAAGAAAGGAAACTCGCAATATGTGTCTTACATGATTACACACAAACTGTAATTTCTTAATCATAAGGGAAGTTTAGATCATGTTAAGGTCACATTTCTTTTTGTACATTTTCCTGGCAGGCTCTATTTCTTCTTTCTTCTTTCTTTTTTCTCTTCTTTTTTTTTTCTGAAAAAGAAAAAGGGTTTCCCAATTCCCACTCAAGATCGGGTTTACATTTCAAGTCAGGCCTGATAACAATCCTAATTGGATGGAAAAAGTGGATTTCTAGTGGGCAGTCCCTTTTCCCGTTCTGCTTAAATGGCTTATAAAATGCAGCTGCAAGACATACCTTCACCTACTATTAGATCAATGGCTAATCATGGGGTTTCACAACAATTTAAATTTCCATAAAAAATTGACACCAAGTAATACAATAATTTACAACCATGAAGAAACATGGAAACCTTCAAAGGAAGGTGAAGTCATACCTCCCCAAAACATAATCTGCCACCCATATGGGAATTGCTTCCCCAGTGGCTGGATTTCTAGCATAAGAACTGCTAAAAACCCCAGTCTTTTCCTTCTGAAGATCGGTTCTCTCAAGCTCACTTTTCCTTGATGCTTGCTCTCTGTAATCTTCCACCTGTGTGTACAGATTAGTTCTCTTCTATTTGCCCATGATGTTTCAACAAATCATGTGTTCCTGATCCAAATAAATGAGAAGGGAAGCCAATGAACATACACATGTGCTTTGGGCCTTGGACACCAATGATGATAGCAAGGGATGTTCAGGCGCCACAACTAGATATCTGCCTGACATAAACGGTGATGTAAGGACAAAAATGCCGATCTTAGTCCAGACTGGAAGAGATCAAGGTCACTAAGTCAGCAATGTTTAGCATATGCAGTAAAAACAGAATGTTTATTGGCCAAATAAACAATCAAAAGGAAATCACACTATACGTTGCTCCAAAGATGGTATCTGGTCTGGTAGTATAAACAGCTAGTTTTAATCCTCGCTCCTGTCCATCCAAATCAAGCACACAGAACTCCATCTCAGCCCCTTCTGACCGACCTATCCAATTCCTCTGCATTTCCTTAATGCTTTCAGGCCAATCAAGCTCATCTAGATCTTCAAGAAGACGATCAGCATATGCAGTAATCTTAAGGATCCATTGGCGCATTGGCTGCGTTGATAAGAGAGAACAAAATAAGTATCAACAAAAATTGTAAGAATTTGAAGTGCTATGTCCTTAAGGAAAAAGGCAGGCAAGGTCATTAATCAGCACTCAGAGATTATTATTATTATTTTTTTAAAGATATACAGATCATGCCCAGCATTCACAAATACCTTTCTAATAACAGGATAACCACCACGTTCACTAAGACCATTTACAACCTCCTCATTTGCCAAAACAGTGCCGAGAGCCGGACACCAGTTAACTGGAACTTCAGCCTAAAAACATATGCTTCAGATCATCAGAAGTAATAACCACTCATAACCAATGAAATAATTCAATTTGCAAAAAAAAAAAAAAAAAAAAAAAAGAATGAAGAAGAAATCAGGACACAATAAATGCAACTAGACTTAGCAATAGCATACAAACAAAAATTCAGTTGTCACATATGTTACTTAGATGACACATGAAAAATGTATCGACAAGCTGAGAACTAATAGGTGAAAAATATATGACAATATTTATAACCTGATATGCAAGTCCTTTGCTCAATAGCTGAAGGAAGATCCATTGTGTCCACTTGTAATACTTAGGTTCAGTAGTAGAAATTTCGCGGTCCCAATCATATGAGAATCCTAATGATTTAAGCTGAAAAGCACTAAAACCAATCATCCAATGAATGAAAGAATCAAATCATACCATAACTAATAAAGTTACATGTAGTACGTAAAATTGCACAACAATAAGTGATCAAGGAAACAATGATATGAAAAAACAATATTCATCATCATCATCTTAATCATCTATCATTGTGCAATCTATATTTTAAGTCTTTATCAGTCTCCGCACTCTAACTCCCTGTAATACCTTTTGTGTTCAGGGTTGTTTTTGGTCCACTATGCACATGCCCAATCACTTCAAATGACATTCCTTGATATCTCTCTTTCATAAGAGCGAGAAATATGTTTCCTCTTCTTTTCATCCATTCTCAATTCCATACTTGTAACTTTGCATATGCATATCCACTCTCGTCCATGTAGCAAAAAGATACAGCCAGTAAACAAATTAAAAGTTCATGAACAAAACTTGCTTAGGAATGACACTTGTAATGACTAATGAAAGAGTGCGTCCACTTAAATTCAGATTAGGTGAAGAGAGATACCAACAATATGTATACACACACACATCCTCTAAATTGGTACTGATGATACTTGAATATCAAGAAAGAATTGGAGATTTCAGGACCTGAGAACGGAAGCGTCCAATGTTTTTCATCGTTGTGACTTTGGGATGGGTCCCTGTCTGTAAATAGGTAACATGATGCATTAATAATACACAATCCAGCAGAATAATTAACAAATATCCCACATATTTAACATAGTGAGAGGCGAGCAAACCTCAATTGCATATTGCTCTGCAGGTAAACCAAATGCATCCCAACCCATAGGATGCAATACGTTGAAACCTTGCATGCGCTTGTATCTGGAAAGAACATCCGTGGCTGTATAACCAAGGGGGTGACCAACATGCAATCCAGCTCCACTGCAAAAGCGAAACCCACAAAGTAGGGATGGTAGATTGATCAAGAACCAAGAAATCTCCATGATGTAGAGTATTAATTGAGGAATTTAATTCAGCAGCCAGTTAAACACATTTGCATCTTATTACCCACAATTTCATTGCAATAAGTCATACAAAATTGATTTTCCAGAAGGGAAAAACTCAAACGTACTTGATCAATTGTAATCAAATCCGCCAAAACGAGTTGCAGGCCTTGATAGCATCAAAAAAGACCAAATTTACTTAGAGCCTTTTTTTTTTTTTTTTTTATGTGTGTGCGCGTGCGAACTGACTACAAAGGAATTCATGGTCAAATGGGCTCCAGCTATAATTATTAAAGAGGAGAAGGGTGAATAATATAAGGTGGAGATGTAGAAGCAATCCTCACTTTCCTAGGATTTGAATTACTAGCCTGGTGAATGGGCATTCATTTCCCATCTCCATTTAATTCCTTTTCCACTAAAAGGAGACAACTTGATAGTCATTTTCAGAAACTCACCATTATTTCTTCAATTTTATCCAATTTCAGAAACAGAAATCTTACAATTCCTATGTATTCAATTACATAAAGCAAAACCAATAAAATACATAAGAATTCATGGTGAAATGAGCTCCGCCCAAGAATTATTAAAGAGTGAGGGAAAGATGGCACCTTTGACTTTCCTAGGTACTGAAATTCTAAGGTGATCCAGCTTCCCTTGATTCACTTTCCATTAAAGGGGAGGTTTTTCTTTTCTGCTAAGTTGGGGTGACCACCCTTTATTCCTCATTTCTAACTACTCATAGAAAACACAATCCTAGTATTCAATTACATAAAAACAAACAGACTCTCACCAACTCAAACAATAAAACCAAATTTGGAGGAATGGGTACTGACCTAGGATAAGGAAACATATCAAGTATGTAGAATTTGGGCTTGGATGTATCAATTTCATCCGGGGTACGAAACGTCCGATTCTCCTCCCAGTAGTGCTGCCACCGCGGCTCGATTTCGTGGAAAGGATACGCCTTTCTCAGCTGCTGCTGCTGCTGATTCTCGACCCTATGTTCTTCATTTCTGATGCAATTTTGTATGGTTGTGTTCAATCTCTTGTATGAGATTCGGAGACTGAAATAGCCGATGGAATTCCTCAAAGAGCGATTGTGTGGGAGGATTAGGAAGGGCCGATGGAGAAGAGATGATCGAAAAGGAACTTGGATCTGCAACTGCGTTTGCATCTGCATTTGGATTTGAGAGAGAGAGAGAGAGAGAGAGAGAGAGAGAGACTGTAACAAGTGCGTTTTCTTTGAATATGGAAGAAAGGAGGCGGGGATAAGAGGATGTGAGGGCGGTACAAATCCTATCTTGTCATTTCATGCAAATTAATGTGAAATGGGCCTTTGCAAACTTTTTTTTTTTTTTTTTCAATGTTAACCCTATTCATGTATTTTGATTTGTTAACCCTATTTCTGTATTTTGAAACTTTCATCCATCCCACGGCGGGTCGTATATGAATTAGATTAATTATAACTAATTATAGGTATGGGTGATGATTGTCATTATTATTAATTTAGATTTAATAAAAGGGTGGTGCTATTCGCACAACGAATTTAGCTTTTCCCACACAATTTCTCTCCATACACATAATAAAAATTTAAAAATAGCATTTTTTCTTTCCACACACAGCAGAAATCCCCATTATAGCCCTCTCTTCATTTCCCTCTTTCTTCCCACACACATAGCAGTTTGGGTTTTTCATACGGCCGATCCACCTTGCTTCCGCTCTCTGTCTCCGGCGTCTTTTATCTCTCCGGCGTTACTCCGGCATTCACAATCCTCTACACCATCTCCTCTTTCAAAGGTAAATCTCTATCTCCACCATTGTCATTTCATTTTTCTTCACCATTCATTCTTTACCATTTTATTCATCTTAGATTACCTTTTTTTTCATGAAAACTTGTTATAGGGATAGATTCTCATTGAATGTAAGTTTTTACAAACAATGGTGATGATTTTCCTTGCATTTGGGCTGGTTTGTACACCATCATCGCCATTATTTTTCTTAACAGAAAGCACGGTTTGTTCGGACCTGAAAGTCCAAACAAATTGGATTTGTTCGGATGTTTAGGTTCGAACAAAATGATTTTGTTCGGACTTTCAGGTCCGAACAAATGGACTTTGTTCAGACCTGAACATCCGAACAGTTTGATGCAAAAACCATAATCCTACAATGTTTGTATTTTTATTTCAGATATGGACCAACCGAGCTCTTCTAGGGTGCGACCTACTGCTTCTAGTTGTAGAAGAACCTGTTCTTCGTGAGGAGGACGTTGAAGAACAACCAGAGATGGAAGAGCAACCATCTCATGGGCCACCAGATAGGTCGTTACTGACCAGCTTTGATACACATATAGCTGGACATATTTGGAGTGGAGAGGTGTGTTTCGTTTGTTTCATATGAACTTTGATTGATTGATTAAGTTGTGAATTTATTCGATAATGATGTATCAATTGTTGACTGCAGGATCGAGGAGCATTGAAGTGTCTAAGCCATGGTCAAAAAGTGTCATTGTGGCAATGGCAATTGAATGGGTCTGATAGGTTCAGGTGATGGATGTCCAGGTCCAGTTTGGCTCCCTTAGTGACTGCATCATACCGCAGTGTCAATAAGATTATTGTATCGGGTTTTGTGGAAAGGTGGCAACCTGAGACTAACACCTTTCACATGCCATTTGGTGAGATGACCATCACTTTAGATGATGTTGCATCCATCATAGGCATCCCAGTGACGGGGCGGACTGTCTCGTACAATGATAGAATGTCATATGAGGAAGCTCAAGCACTCCTTGTTGATGCACTAGGAGTAGAAGCCATAGAGGCACATGATGAGCTAATCCAGGTGCGGGGTCAATCTGTTAGATTGGAGTGGCTACGGGAGAGGTTTGGTGGAATGTCTGACGATAATGGAGAGGAGATGGTTGACTGTGCAGTCAGAGCTTACCTTCTGTACTTACTGGGATGTACGTTGTTCACAGACAAGAGTGGCACAAGGGTGCCGATCATATATCTTACACATCTGGTGGGTTTGGATAACGTACGTTCATATGCATGGGGTACTGCTGCACTGGCATATTTATACAGGCAGTTGGGGTTAGCAACCCGGCGTGAAGTTAAACAAATGGCCGGTTACCTGACTCTATTTGAAGCTTGGGTGTACGAGCACTTCGAATGTTTGGCTCCAACTCCAAACATTCACTATCAGCCCTCCCACCTCCGGGTCCATCGATGGGTCTCTCGTAGGGAGTCTGCGCCTTTACAGGCATTACGAGAGAGACTTGATTTCATGAGCACTGACTTGGTAATTATGCAAAGTTTCTTACTCATTTTCTATCACATGATGTTATTATTCTGTATTATGTATTTTCATATCTTATACTTGGATTCACTATTTTCAGGTCACTTGGGACCCATATCGTGATGTTAGGCGCTTTCACCCATTCAACGAGGTTGCATACTACTGTGGATGCATCAAGTGCATGGATGTTGTTGAGCCTTATCATCCGGATAGGGTGCTCAGACAGTTTGGGAGAGTACAAACTATTCCTCCACCGCCATTAGCCCCCATTCGCGCTACGCGAGGTCCGACTGCCCGTGACTACCATATCGCGTATCAATACATGAATCAAATTTGGGAGGGATGGTCTAGTCACCTACTGTCTGCATTGAACCGTAGTCAACCGGTAAGGCGTCCTGCAGATTCTGTTCCCGGGTATATGGATTGGTACAGACGAGTCTCATGGAGGATATTACAAAACCCAAATCATCACTCTAATTTTGCGCCCGGACCCGACGAAACACAGTCAAGCAATGCGGTGACCTATGAGCATCGTAATTCGGATGCACTATTCATTCTTGATGAAGTCATGGAAAGGGGTGAGGACCATTGGGTTGAAGATCCACGGGGACTATATACCCATGTGAATCAAGTTGCCCACGTTTTACGGGGAATGTCCATTGCCGATGCTCAACGAACCATTCGACATCCCCACATGAGTTCACAGAGTTACACCCGTAGCAGGTCAACAAGGGGAAGGAACAACTGAAATGATGAAGAAGTTTAACTAACAAAAACCAATGGTTGTAGTCATTTTTTTATTATTTTTGTAATTTGGATGGTTGTTATAAGACTTAGAACCTCTTTAAAGTTGTCTTTTATTTGGAAAGTGGTTGTACTTTATTAATTAATTCAAATGGTATTTTGTTTACTTTACCTTTGATTTTATGTTTGGAATATGCTTGAATTGTTACAGATGTAGAACCATATATCTTCAATGAAAATCTTCGAAAGGGACGAACTGAACATGTTTTGGGAGTTACAGTTAATGTTCGGAAACACAGTGCCGAACCAAACCAGTCTGTTCGGAAACACAGTGCCGAACGAAACCAGTTTGTTCGGAAACAAAGGTCCGAACCAACCCATTCTGTTCGGAAACACAGAACCGAACAAAACCATTATGTTCGGCACTGTGTTTCCGAACATTAACTGTAACCATTCTGTTTGCATTTAAAAACCTGTCTGTATTCGGCCGGCAAAACCAATGCATCCTAGTAGTTTTAAAATTTCTTCATACATCAAAGCATTCATTAAATACAATAAAAAGACATTACTAAAACACATTCCAAACTCCATCAAATGTTTAAAAATAGTTATTACATGCAACATAAAATCTCACATACACCATGTAGTTCTATTCAATCCAAATCAATTGTCTCACATGTTGATACATCTGGAGTTACAAGCTCTTTGAATTGTACAATCCGATCCCTGTATGGAGTCTCCCAACCATTCGCACAAGAGTGATGAAATTGTCTCCACTTATTTGCAATGGGCGGAATTGGATGACCAGGTACTAAGAATAATTGAACAAAATGATTCTGATTAACAAAACCTATTGTTTGCTCGTTCCGAGAAGGTGTCGGCACTGGCACAGACAGCAATGGGAGGAAAGTCAGACACTGTTCTATGCTCAAGTGGTATAACACCAAATTATAACGAGACGCTATGAGGTGCCCCATGTCAGGCATAGTCATCCAATTGTCCATCGATGGGTTGTCATCATAGTATGATAATGCTTCCACCAATTCCTCAACTCTGTTCTCCACCGCATATAATTGTTTGTAGTGGTCTACATGTGCAAGCAACTCTTGTAATAAATCTCTCCTAACTTGTCTCCATTCATCCTCGGCTAGTCCAACCAAACCAGCGATGGCTCTGAATCCACATTTACCATCAGCTGCGACGTCCTTTACATGTCGAATGTAAGGCCTCAACCCCACGGGAAATGAGAGAACATAATTATTAATGCTCCTTGACCTCGTACGAATGACACCTATCCGAGCAGCATTTGAAACCTTTATCACAATGACAAACCCGTTTTCCCGTCCTACACCACGAGCCCAACTGATCAATGAATCGCGACTGTGAAATATCTACAGTAAACAATTTTAATATGAATTTAGTAACAAATATTTATAATTTGAGTAATAAATTCACAATCGGACATACCTCTTGAGTTATAAACTCACTGGTATAATCCATGACAAACTCCGATCCAACCTGACTTTCCTGCGTAGAGGCCTACAAAAAATACATAATAATATGTCAATGTTCGGTATGAAACATCCGAACATATGAAGTGTTCGGAATTTTAGGACTGAACAAAAGGCATTTGTTCGGACATTAAAGTCTGAACAAAAGCCATTTGTTCGGACTTTAATGGCCGAACAAAATCCATTTGTTCAGACTTTAATGTCCGAACAAAAGCCATATGTTCGGATCTGAAAGTCCGTACATATCGAGAACCTGCAACTCGTTCCAGGTGAGAAAAAAATTAAAAAAAGAGGTAAAATAAATAAAAAACACAAATAAACAAAGGAACTGACCTTTCCAATACTACTTTGGTTTAAAGTTACAATTTGATTGTTGTTTTCTTCCTTCATTGCACTAGAAAGTAGAGGAATGTAAGTGAAGATTAGTAGAAAAGTGGATGGAGGAAGTAGAGAGTGAGAAGTAGAAAGTAAATGACTTGAATAGGAGAAGAAAATGGAGGAATGTGAGTGAAGATGAGTTACCTAAGGAAGGTGGAGGAAGTGAAGAATGAGATGAGTGAGAGAGGAAGAAGCTTGTGTGTGAAAAGAAAATAGGTTTTGAGTTTTTATTGGACTATGTCTATTTTGGTCATTTCATGAAGGGGCATGAATGTAATAAAAAAAAACAAGTTTCCTTGTGTGGGAAAAGCTAAATTCGTTGTGCCAATAGCAAGCCCCTAATAAAATAGGTCCAATATTAATAAAATGAGTAATGTTGGTGTTAATGCTTTTAAGAAAAGCTTATACGAAAGGGACAAAGATATAGGCAAATGTGTTATTTCACTCTAAAAATTTATGGATGGTGTATCATTAAATATTGAAATCACATGAGCTTATTAACAAATTCTAAAAACTTTAGGGGGTATATAAAAAAACTTGCTACTGGGAGAAGGAACTTGAGGACCCTCTCGTCTTCAACATGCTACTGGGTCCTTGTCGATCCTATGGGGTCTCATGGAGTTTTTTTCGGTATTTTTTATTTATTTATTTTTTTCAGTTGCTAAATTTTAGGCACTTGTTGATGATAGAGATCCATTTTTAGTTTTTTTAACTCGGTTCTTTTTTGCTTAGTTCATAAAGTACTTACATATACATGTTTAAATAAATTCTTTTATAATTATATTATAAATTTAGGGCAAGCGCTTGGTACTGAATTGGTGAGATTTTATTTAATTATTTATCATCAAACTCAGCTACATGAATTCTATTTCACATTCCATCATTTGATATTGTGTCAAATCATCAGTTAAGTTTAAATATGGTCATTTATAAGGAAAACTAAATAAAGTCTGGGTTGAGTGGGCCAGGTGGACAGACCCAAGGCATGGTTCCTCCATGGCCTCTTCCTTATTACTGGCTGCATCAATGACATTGTAACTGCCCAGCTACACTAATCAATGCCTTCCTATGCCCCTCATCAGTGATGTCAAACCAAGGACAGTAAGCCAATGCATGGCAATACATGACATCACCCAAAGCAGTGATACTCAAGTGTTACCATTTTCGAGGTAATGGGTTTGACATAAAAGGGTTGAGCTCATCAAAAGATTACCCTACACCTACAACAAAGATTTTGCAATAAAGAGAACAAAAAAGTAACAATGTTCATATAATCATATTCATGTTCAATTGCACAAAAGAATTATCATTCAATAGACAAAAAACAACTCTTACAGCTTTTGGTTCCATTACATCACCACCAAACCTTGGCTAGCCTCATTACGAGGCTGCATTTTATACCAATCCAATTAATAACTACAATACAGCACTCTATCTATCCATAACATAACATAAAACATATACCAGCTCCCTCTATATCTCTCTTATTTCTTCTTATTGTTGTTGAAGTACTGAAATCCATGCATTCTACTTCTGTTACTATTCTTGCCTTCGACAGAGAGGTGAATGATCGAACACTCAAGAAACACCAGCACAAACAGTTAAACAAAGGATGCAATTGCGTGCACTATGTTTCTTTCTTCTCTTCTCCATAGCTAACTAGGGGGTGGCGCCTCCTTCCTCCTTCCTTTGGAACATGTTTCATAGATGAACTTACCCCAAGTGCAGAGCTCCAAGATCAATACTATAAGACCCAAGAAACAGAGGATCCCAACATAAACCTGTTTCCAGATTATGGCAGGACTCAGGATGTTTATTCCTTGGAAAATATTCACTATTATCAGTGAAAACAGTGCATAGCCTATGAAATGGTGGTATATGTGCCAATACTTGCGATAATCATCGTTCTGTTTCGGGCGCAGCCACAATGCTAGAATCTGCAATCAAACAAACAGCTAATGAAAATATTTGCTCCAAGCACTAATGATTTTTCATTGTTCCCTGTTAACATTTCCATGGTTTTCATTTTCTAAGGTGAAAGAATTTTCTTAAACTTTTGCATAATATACTGATTGGGACCACAGAGGTAGAAACACATTTCACCACGAATATTGTTCTGAGCATAGAAACTGAGCAGAGAAAATGTATTCTTCACTCTCTTTTCCATAAGGAACAAAACCAATGTGAAAATAATATGCTGCAAGAAACTATAACCCAAGAGAGAGTAAAAACAGCAAAAAATTGTATGCCGCTTACCTGCAATGTTGCCAGGCTATAAATGGTGATGCCAATAATCCTATGGGTTTTGAAAGTGTAATTCTTAGAAGCACCCCCGAGCGATATCCCAAGTGCCCAACCGATTGTGCCAATTACAAATGCAAGCAATTGGCATGTCAAGTGTCCCCGAAACCAACGTTCATAGGCGAATGGGAACTTCCTGAAATACCTTGGGAAGATGATTCCAACAGGCAAGAGAGTCCCCCAGCCTATAATATTTAGAGACCCATGCACCTGTCCCAAACATAAACACAAAAGCCATTGATTAGGAATGGATTGTTAGATGTTCTGTCCAAGTTGGAAATTAATCTAAATTAGGTGGGATGCTATTTTCTTTGTTGTCTATCCATTGTGGCCTTCTCCATCTCCAACAAACATCAAGTATGATAGAAAGTAACATACTTTTTAATTATGTGCAACACCAAACACAGATTTGAAGTTTTGAATGCATGACTAGCAAGTCTATAATTCAAACACCTATGGGAAATTTTACAAAACGAAGTTAGATGTTTGAGAACTTGACTTCTTTTTTTTTTCCAAAATAACTTGTTTGCCAATTCATGCACAAATCATGGTCCCAATAAATTACCTTTCTCACGTGTCGAAGGTGATTCTCTTTACCAACACCAGTAGCAAGATTGATGGCCTCACAGCTGTCGAAGTTTTGCAGTGAGGTGGCGTGCATCTTAGGCTCCTTGTCCTCCAAATGAGAACCAACCTGCCACACATGATTCAAGTTTTCTGCATTGTACTTGTCCGATGAAAGAGTCACCGTCATGAACATGGTGAGGAAGCGGGTCTCCCTAGAGTACTCCACGTGCGTGTTCTCATATTTCACATCAATCGGAGAAGGCTGGAACCGGCATCCATGCTTGGTGTCCTCAGTCACATTGTAATAATCTAGATGGACTGAATTATTCTGATATTTCAAAGCAATGAAGGCTCTGGTTCCTATCATCTGTGGGCGAAGCGGGTTAACCCCCCATGCCACCCATCCTTGCAGGCTTCCTAGTTTTGCACCGAACAAGATGTCCACCGTCTTGCTCGCGTTTCGTGCGGTGTTATCAAAGTTCCATCCCAATTCGGCCCCCAAGGCTCCCAATTTCTTGCAGTGTGTAATATTCCTCCCGTTTAATGCGAAAGAAAAAGTCTCATTGTTGCATGAAGAAGGTTGAGCTTTGATAGAAAGGAAGAACAAGGTTAGAAAAATGAAGAATGCGGGCACGTATGAAGGCGGCATTTTCAGATAGAAGTTCCTATCATAAACCAAACCTTCTCTGCTTCTTCACTTGTACAGGTAACTTTAAATGCACTAAGGTGGTGTAAAGATCACTTATTTGAGGCCTACAATTCATATGATTTTGCATCTCTCTTTACTTGTATGGATAAATGCATGATTCAAAGTAATGTCTGTAACACCATTGTTGTAATTTTGAAGCTGTTTGCTCCCTTGATGTTGAAGTCTCTTTCCTTGTTGCTCCCCAAAATACTAAATGTTGTCTATCAATGTCATCTACCAACCAGAAATCCGTGCAAAAGTTAAACTAAAAAATATTGGTATTTTGTCTCAGAAATACTGTCAAACTTTCTAACAGGCTACTTACACTAGGCTACCATACTGTATGTTACAGTTCAACTTCAGTAACAATCCTTTTTTCTCCTTGCACGTTTTAAAGTTTGTCATGTCACCTATCCATGCCTAACTTATCATCTCATTTAGAAGAAATTGCAAGGAATGACCAGGCAGGTTCTAAGCATCCATTCTAATCCAATCTTAGCTTTTCCACAAACACTACCCCCTGATCTCCAATTGCCACCAGCTCAGATACGCAAGCTCTTTCATTAATCAAGCAAAATTCAACAACAATCTCAATTTATCTAAAGACAATGGGTTGAAAATTTTAAGGCACTGGAATCAGTACCTCTTATGACTCTCAAGGTGGAGATGATTCTAGGTAGTGGGAGATAAAATTTTCAAGATACTTAGTGATTGCTGTTTTCTTTGAAAATATTAGTAATATCAACTTCATGCATTATTCATTCAGAATATAGCTGAGTCTCTTCATTTTAGAACAACTGCTTACAATGCAAACTACACTCCTTTTGTGAAGCCAAATACATAGATTTTATTTATTTATTTTTTTCACACTGGTTTTAACCCCTCTTAATTATATTAGAATGTACAATTGGTTAAAGGGGTACTTAGCATATATATCAAGGACTGGGAGAGATTGAGAGAGAGCACCTCATCATCACTGTGTGGGGCTTATGCATTCAATTATGGTTGAGATCACACATTTGCATGAATGGGTGTCTGTACAAAACACATTTTTTAGGCATAGTAATTCCATCCTCATGTTTTTTTCTCTTTCTGAATTTACAACTGTTAAAGGTCAGTAGCTCGTGTTTCACGTAGACATTATCATGTGTCAGTGAATGTTCTTTTCTTGGGAAATCAACAGATTCTCTATCATTTTTCTTCCTTTTCCTGTTCCCTCTTTAACAACCTTGTATTGCTATCTAACACGCTACGAATATCAATTCCTCATGCATATTATAGAAGCTACCCTTTATAGTTGAGCTCAGGCTCTCTCTCTTTTTTAGTTTGACCTAGCGGGGCCAATACTCTAGATATCCATACAAATTGATTTCATGAGAACCTTTTCCAAATAGTGGGCAGGATGGATTTAAATTGGAGATTAGTTGAGCACAGCCCGAGCCCAATAAGGGTTTTTTTTTTTTTTTTTTTTTTTTGTACCCAGCTTGGGGGTTGGGTCAGCCATCTGGTGAGGAAAGTAGACTTTAGGTGAGGTAAGACAGCCCTTGAGTGAGAGAAGTAGACCTCGAGTGAAATAAGATCGATAGTCCTTGAGTGAGGGAAGCTGATGACTACCTAAGTTCAAATCTTGGACAGTCAAGTAAGAGCTTCTGCATCTTACTACTGGGGTAAAAAGCTGTTCTTGAGCCCTATAAGGGATTTTAGGATAGTGCCTCAAATCAAAACTGAGTATTGGACGACTTTAAAATACGAACCCAAATCGAGCCTGGGACTGGATATATCCGGGTCCACCCAACAAAGGCCCTAGTTCATTAAGTGCTGAACTTAGGTCTTAAGGTTAGATCTTCCCAAAAAGTTTTCGGACCTCAGACTTTGAGTCAGTTGGGCCACTTTAACATTCTGAATCCAGATTAGTTGGATTTGGCCATGAGCGGATCCCTGTCGGACCTAGATATCTTCATAGACTACATGAATGGCCCGGCCCATACAGGACCTCCTAAGTGGGACCCAGATTCCTAGCCTTCCAGTTGGTGGCAGAATTGGTTGGTTTAGAAAGAACACACATATATATAAAGAATAAAAAGGAGCCAAAGTATGGATGGCTAGGTCCAAGGCCAACATACTCTATACAAATATAATGTGGGCCCAACCATCACAAATTCCGTACAGAAGTCCTGATTTCCAACATTCTGTTCCACTAGCTTTGGAATAGAGAATGCTTGCTTTCATTGTAGACGAATGTGCTTTAGGTGTGTCAGTCAAGGCTGGAGGCTGGAGGAGTGGCAATTTCTCATAGGGGTGGAACTTTGGGTGGGCATAGGGGTGGAACTTTGGGTGGGCTTAAAAACTATAGTATATAATTTATGCATTTAATTCATTATGATAATACCACATTATAATATATAGATATAAAATCTAAGCCCATTTCTTACCATAATTAAGTTAAAATACAATTTTTATAACCATAAAAGTTAATATATAATCTTTAAAATCGAAGTTTGGAAATATTGCCCAAAACATTTTGACAGTTTAGAAAATTTTGGATAATTTCATCATTTTAGCTAATTTCACCCGAAAACATGGATTTCAGCTAATATTGATCGAACGACGTCAAACTAGAAAGTTATGCCATGCATTACGTTTCTACTTCAATGCCAAAACGAAAAACTTCAACCATTTCCGCCAAAAGGAAAACTAAATTAATAATTATGCCCATACGTTATCTCACATGGTCTCCTGTGCGAGACATCTGCACAAGGAGCATGCATTCTTGACAACATCCCTAGAAAAACCCTAAATTTGATAAGTGTCAGAAACATTTTTATGAGTTGATAACTTTTTGAAAATGATATTAGTGACAATGCTTCTAAAGGGGACCTTGCAATTACTCCAAATCATGAATCTCACAAGGGAAATACGTGGATGAGAGGCTTGGTTTTAGTTGTTAAAGTTGTGGACTCATATAAGAGAGTTGCCAAAGTATTGTCATTTTGAGTTTGACATAAACATCTCATTTCACCTTACCAGCTGTGAGATTAAATCGTATAAATCTTATGTCCCTATACAAATTTATATATATTTAAGGCACGTTTGTGTAATATGTTTTTTTTATATTTAAAATAATTGAAAAAAACATAACAGTTTTTTGCATAACTTTTATTTCCTTCATTTGGTGCGTGTCGTTTTCCTCCAAGGACTAGATAAAAAATAGCTGCTTTTCCTGAAAAATTGTACAAAGGCAATAGAGAAATTCGATTTCCATGACTGCTACGCAAATGTACCCTTTTTAAGGGTTCATTTGAAACATTTGGCTCACTTAGTTAAGGGTAATAATTACATCTCTGATGTCTCTCAACTAGTTAGAAACATGTGTAGTGTTTGTTTGGGTGCGAGAATTCAAGTCCCTTATTAAGTTAAGAAAAAAAAAAAAAAAGAAAGAAAAGAATAAAGAGATAATCATCTGCATACCAAAGCTCCAGCACTCAAGCTGGCCTAACCCTTCACTTTTTGCCCTTGAGCACCTGTCCCCTAGAAGACTTTTCTTATAAACTGGGCCAAATAATATCACATTTGTACAGTATTTCATTGTTTCCCTGCAAAAGATAAGTTTCCCTTTGTGATATTCAAAGCACATGGTGGCTTCATCCATGGAAAATTCCCAATTTCTGCCAGATTTTCAGCTACCAGTTTCAACAGCTGTGGTGGGCCTATTTTAGTTGCTGAAGCACTATTACATATCGAATGTTTCTAATTTAGAGAGGGGATTTTCGTGGACGCTGCTACGAAACTCTTATAGGTGTTTAAAGTCAGACAGAGTTCGGCAGTATTATCCAAATTTCAATACTCCCTAATCTGACTGCAAGAATCTCAACTCAGCGTCACTTAATAGTGTTTTTGAAGAGTGTCAAAATGGCAATTCAAATGAAGGTAGGTATTTTGTGAAGGAACTGGAGTTGATCATTGGTGGGCTACTATATGAAAATGGAATGAGTGGAGAATCTGAGTCTTGGGAAATTTGGAGTTTTAAGTGGCACAAGTGCATGCATTTGCATTGAGATTGGAATCATGAAGTATGCAAAAATGGGATACTTTCATTGGCCCTAAAGTGCATGAGTGGTTTGAGTATTAATTAACTGTTTACAACTGCTTGGATGGACCAATTTCTGCTAACCATCCTATTTAAGTCTGTACAGTACATAGGCCTTTTGGACCTAAAGTTGTTGGTGGATGCATATTAACTTTAATGAGAATTTATATATATACATGTAAGTGCCTAAAATAATACGGACTTGATTGAGGGATAGATGTATTGATTTGCTATTAAGCTCTTTGAAGAGGTTGCACACCTGAGCCTGAAAGGGAAGAAGAGGCAAAATGTTAGAAACCCCTGACTGTTGTTAGTCGAAGGCCCTCCGATGCCTGAGTTAGTGCAGTCACTAAGCAAAGGATGAATGGGGGAGAAAGTAAGTGAGAATGTTGATGCTCTTTTTTAGAGTTACCTCTTTGAATTTACCTCATGTGTATATATATATATAGGTGCTGTGGTCCCATTAGGAGTTTTCTTAGTGGAGGTAGGTAAAAAGAGAAATCCTATCGAGCCATACCTTGTACCCTTAGTGGGGGTATGTGTAAGCTATGTCCCATCAGTCCATACCTTGTATGGCTGCGAATGTGACCATATTATAAGGTCAACCCCTTATCAGTCGCATGCCCTATCTAACAGCTAATTCTGCAACGCCACCGCACCCTAATAGGGCATTAATTATGATTGACGTTTGACGCTTATCTTGGTCGACTGAAGACACCGAGACCGAGATGAGTATGCCAATACCGGAGCCGAGAAGGAGCCAGCTGGTACTTCTTACCGAGATCAGCCAGGGTTGAATGCCAAACCCGAGGTGGTGCCGAGACGGGTGTAGCAGTTTACGAGACCGAAGCCAAAACGAACCCAATTGGTACTTTTACCGAAATCAGACTTATCTTTGGTATTACGAAAATACCCCCACACAATATATATATATATATATATATATATATATATATAAGTATGACACATGTTATCAAAATATGACCTACACATTGGAACTTTACAAGAGATTTAATCTAGCCACCCGAATGTATTCTACCACGTTTAAAATCAGCTGAGCAACATCCGGGTACCATAAGAGTTCCATTCACATATATGGAATATGGCATGATTTGATTTCGAGATGAAAATACAGGCGAGGTTTATTCTCATTGCATCGATAGTGTATTTTGACCAAAACCTGAACTGCCAAAGGGGACCCACACCTGAACTTAAAGGGCCCATACTTCATACCTGGGTCATGCATTTTTATTCTTTGCCGACTTGGGTCATCAGTGGTACGGTACTCATGGCATAACCTATCAACTCTAGATGGGTCCATCCGCAGTTGTGTGAGTTTAGATACCCTTACAACTGATCGATGCGTTTTGGGTATTTAGCATATGTAACCCATTTGAACAAACCTAAAAGAGTGCTCATTCACATCATCTGCAATGGTTCAATACATTAATTGTTCAATATAACTCCAATTCGCATGACAGTCCATGATCTGTGTTTTTATCTTATGGTCTGCCTTGAGAAGAACTAGGCCTCACAACATGCAATTTACTTGACATGTCTTAAAGTTAATTATTATAAGTTACAAGAAGGCTGAGTTCTCTAAATTAAATAACCCTCACTTTATTTTGACCTGGGGGATCTCATGTAATTCTCACAACTCTCAAAATGTATTTATTTTTAGGGTTAGTGAAAGTATTGTCAATAACACTTCATTTTACTTTGGGCCAGGTCATCCCCTCTTTATTGGAATTCTATCGAACTTCCTCTTACTTGAATAGAATGAACTCTTCAACATATTCCTTCTTAAGCAGCCACTGAAATAGCCAACCCCAATAAAACCTCCCTTCACAAATTCTCCTACCAATCCACACCTATAAAACCCCATCTCCCTCCACTTCTCAACCCATCCCCTAAGACCAAAACCTATAACAACTCAATCCAACAGCACCAAAACCTCCCTCTCTCCATCTTGATCACTTCTTCCTAACTGCGTTGACAACATGAAGATTATTATACACATCATAACCATTGTAGCAATATTCATGTCCTTAGCCATAAATCTCACATTAGCATCCATTGATGCCTATGAACATTCCTTGACTGCCTCCGAGGAGCTTCCATTGCCGGAGTCCCAGTCTTACACTAGTCGAGGAGTGGGCCGCTTTCTCGCTCAAGGGAAGCCTAAGGCCTCTGTTACTTGTGATAAGTACCCAAGGATTTGTCGTGCTAAAGGAAGTGGAGGGCCTGATTGCTGCAATAAGCAATGCGTTGATGTGAAGATGGATCGCCTGAACTGTGGGGTGTGTGGGAACAAGTGCAAGTATGCAGAGACATGTTGTGAAGGTCACTGTGTGAATCTGTCGTACAACGACAAACACTGTGGGAAATGCAGCCATAGTTGCAGCAAAAAAGGTTCTTGTGCCTATGGGCTGTGTAGTTATGCTTAGAAGTAGAAACATGGATTAAGGCTTGAGAGATGATTCTTCCTTTATATGGAATAAAGGCTCACATAGGATGTGATCAGAACTGAAGAGTGAAGAGGCTTTTGCTTGTATATTTTGCCTGTTTAGCTTTTACGTGCATGCAAGTGTGGCACTATTATACTTAATTAATCACGTGTTCAATATTTTGTGTTTACTGATCTACTAATTAAAACAGGCCAACTGGTGGTGTTTATGTGGTTCCTACAACCAGGGGTGGACCCAGGATATCATCTTTGGGGGGACCAAACTTAAATAAATATTTTTTAACAAATCAAGATAACTATTTTTTTTTTCTGGAGATATCTCCAAGTTCAAGCATGGTAAATATATTAAAATAAAAAACTAAGTCAAGGGTTCTGGCTTTGGGAGACGTCAGACGAAGAATCGAGGAGATGAAGCGCCGATTTGTACTTCTTTTTTTTGACTTTGTGCAAACAATTAGGGAGGGCGGGGGGTGGGGCACTTGTTATAAAATTAATATATAAACTAATTAAAGCATATATAATATAGGAAATAAAGATTGGGGGGGGGGGGAAGGAAGCCATGGTTAAAGAGATTTTATAGGCGCATTTGACATCGTGCCATTTGGATGTTCCCATGTTCCCACGAGATAATGGTGTAGAAAACATGTTTGGTATTTGTAAATGATTGTTCCAAATTTTGTTCTCATTTCTCATGGGAAGGAATTTCGAAATATTAACCCGCCAGCATAAGAAAGTTGGAACAAAAAAACTTTATTTTTTTTAAGAAACAACTTGTTGGCACAATTGTTTCTTTCTTATCTCTTGCCTTTTAAAGAATATCATTTGAAGATCCTAAATCCTTTCACTTATCCTAATTGTAGGCCCCACATTCACAATCCCAAAGGAGGTGGCCCTAATTTATAATTCCTAGAGGTGGGTCACATGGTCACAATTACAAAAGGTGAGCCCCAATTATAATTCTCTAATGGTGGGACCACTTTATAAATCGTTTATAAAGGTAGGTTTCACGTTGTAGTTTCTCTAAGTAGGTCCCATGTCCACAATCACATTTGAATGGAGGCCCAATGTTTGGATTTCTAAATGTGGGCACCACAAATGTAATTTTTTAAAACTGGGTCCCGTGTTCACAATTAACAAAAAGTATGGCCCCACATTTTAATGATGGCCCCATGTTCGGATTTCAAAATGTGGGTACCACTTTGTAATTTTTTAATGGTGGGTCTCGTGTTTACAATTAACAAAAAGTATGGCCCCACATTATAATTCATATAAAGGTGGGCCCACATTGTAGATTTTATAAATGTGCTACCCCTATATTCTAATTTTTAAAGGTAGGCGCCGCATTCTAATTTCTAAAGGTGGGCCATGTGTCTACAATTACAAAAAATGTGTCTCCACTTTGTAATTTATAAATATGGGTCACATGGTCTCGTTTACAAAAGGTGGACCCACATTGTAAATCCTATGAATGTGAGCCCATATTATAATTTCTAAAGGTGGATCCCATATTTACATTTACAAAAAGTTGGTCCACATTATAATTTCTATAAAGGTGGGCCCACATTATAAATCTAATGGATATGGGTTCCATGTTCTAATTTTTAAAGGCGAGTACCACATTGAAACTTCTACAGGTGGGTCCCATATATGATGATAATAGTACTGCAAACAATAAAAGGTGGGGTCCCACATTGTAAATCCTATGTTTACTCATTTGAGCAAAACTTTTATAATGTTACCAAACAAGTTTTGTACATCATATTTTTAGTAGAGTAATTTAATATAATGTTGCCAAACAAGTTCCGCAGAGTATAGACTCGGCACGACCTGATCTTAACACAACCTAATCAGAGCACAAAATTAGGAACAATGTCAAATAGGCCCTAAGTGTGCCATGTGAGATTTGAGATACTCATCTTCAACCACCACCACTTATAAGTGGACCCCAAAAAATATAGGACACATGGCTTGTCCAGCTAGGAGGCCGGTAGCCCTAGTAAGCCCAAACAACATGGTTTGGTTTTTTTTTTTTACTATAAAAAAACAATTAATATGATCAAAGCCATGAAGGGGAATCAGTAGCTCCCGCACCCATACATACTGCCAGGAATCGATCCCTGGCGGGGTGGTTTCTAGTTTCCTCTCCTTAGGAGTGCTCATGGGCTGGGCCAGTTTGAGCCCGAGCCCAATCAGGGCCTAGCCCGCTTTGGGCCCTGATTGGATTAAGTGATAGAAAACCCATAGCCCGGCCCGACCTGGCTTGTGTAAGAATTATGCATGTAATTTAATTTAGTTAGTGCTCTAACTCCCACAAAAGTGATGAAAAGCCCAGTTCAACTTGGCTCGATTGATTAAATGGGCGGGCTAGGGCCTAACTTTTAGGTCCGTATCAGGCTTGGGCCGGGCTGGGCCTAGATATATGCCTTAGCCCTGCCCATGAGCTCCCCTACCTCTCCTGGCCACTTGGCCAAATAAAAGAAAAAAGAAAAATCAAACCCATGAAATGGATGGCACATGTCCGAGTTGATTTTTCATGATTTCAAAAGGAATAAAGATATTGACTGCATCACGCACATTTCATTTCCTTTCCCCAATTTACTTGATTAAGTTTGACCCATAGTTCTTCGCAAGTTGTAGCTAAGCTTGTGAGGGACATGATGTGTGAATGAGAGTGGGAAAATTTGAGTAACTAATGTAGCAAAAAATAGAAAAAGTCTAACCCATAGTACCAAACATGGCCAAGGTCAATTCTGTTGTGCAAAAAAGATTTGACTCGGATAAGGTCAACACTGAGACTCATTAAGAGTTTTTTTTTTTTTAATATTTTAAAATATCTAAAATCGAATCAAATACATATAAAATATTAACAAACACTTATGGACATGCATTCATGATAATCAAATTCAAATTAATAAATTCATAAATGCAAGAAAAATACCTAATAAGGAAAATAAAAGAAAAAATATTGCATTATTACATACAATCTACATGCTTTCTAAACTTATGTTTACTTAAATCCCAAGCATTGGATTCTATTTTGATGATTCTCAGTCACTAAATCAGGACACCCCCAAACAGCCAACTTTCCACTAGTCGATTATGGAAAGACCTTTTAGTTACGGCAAATCCAACGGACGGGATGTGTGGGGCCCACCTGAACCTCATGGGGGTTTTATGCATGGACATGGATCCTTTGCATCATTAGGAAAGCCCAAGTATCTTAGTGAAGAAAATTAGAAAGTTTAGTGTTTATGACTATGATTAGTTTAGTTTAGACTCCTAATTCAATTTGGAAAACTAATTTGCACCAACCCAAAGTTTCTAATTTAATCAACTACCAAATCTATATAACCATGTACTAAACATTCCCACTCTCTCACAGAGTTGAGAGAGAAGAAGAAGAGAGGTAAGTTTGAGGGACTTGGGGTTGAGGTGCGAAGCCTTCATCGCAGCCGTTCATCTCCATCAGATTTGCACCAATCAAAGTGAGTGGATAATCTACACATTATTTAAAGTACATGTTTTCTCATGAGGCGATTACTTTAAAATATTCCATGTGACCCTCAACCAAAAAAAAAATTTAGTCTTAACGTTGCTCCACTAGATCAAATCCACCATAACAAGGAGGCTTATCTTGGCTATGGGCCATGATGAGATCCTAGCTATCAATTGCACACCATGGGTCCTTTACCACATGGCCATGGAGCCAGATTTCACATTGTTGGGGTTTGACCAAGCTTAAATGGTTCATGAATTTGATGGATTTTCTTCTTCAAGTTGTTGTCTGTTGATTGATCAATTGTAGAAATCAATCCTAGTATTTCTAATTTTTAGATTCCAACTTTTGATATGGTACTTATTGTCAATGTTTCGAAAGCACACTATGGTCAACCATGGGATCTTGTAGCAGTCCCATGTCTTTTAGAACATTCATTGAGATCTTATATGAAATTGTTCATGATCATGTCATTGAGTACAAGATGTGATGATCATTGAGGTGGTATTATAGGTTTGGATAATTGGTTGTTACAATGTTGGATGAATTATAAGCAGCCTGTAGCTCGATCTGAAGTTTACATTGCTTTTGGGTTTTGGCCAAAAGATAATCTTATTCGAATGCGTTTAAAACAGAATATTAGTATGTTGTTTTCCCTAATCTCAATTGATTAGGTGGGATCTTCCATCATGTCATTGTTTAAACAAACAGCTAGCTGGATCTTATGCACTTGATTGGTGTTTCCCAAGGTGTAGCCTGGTGCAGTCGAAGGGATCTTTCAGGATTGAAATAGTGTCTTGGCATGGATGTTGCCTAGCCAAGTGGGGTTTGAAAGGAAAAGATCATGAATATCAGATGTGCCTAGATTCTTAGATGCATTAGTTTGTAATTCCAAACTTTTTAGACAAAATTCCTAAACTTATGAATAGTTTTCCCTAATCTCAATTGATCATGATTATATTCCAAATGATATTGTTTAACCCCACATTGACTTACCTTATAATTGGTTACAATCCTTAAACTCGATTTTCGTGACTTAATTAATCTGGTAACCTTAAATTAAGGTAGCTGTTCTCTTTTAAAAAAAAAAAAAACTTTCATACTTACGAAGAAATTGTTTTTCACCGTACTCTTTTCTTCTATATATAATGTATGCAAAACTAGTGTTAACTTATCTACTTACCATATTGGGACTTACCTAATCTGTTTTGGAGGACAAATGATGAAGTGCCTATATATGATGTTTACACTGGAAATGAGGAAAGAGCAAGAAGTGAACTGGAGATGAGAAGCATCGATTAGATTAGCATATTCTGATTTAGTTTTGTTTATTTAGATCCTGGACATCATTAATTGAAGATTTTGTAGTAAGGCCTTCACATCAGATTTACTATTTAACATTATTGGTTGTTATTTATATAGCTTAAAATTGAACCAATTAGTTTATACTCTGTTTATCATGAAATGTTAGTTGGTTTAATAGAAATCTCTTACATTGTGGATTGAATATGTGATTTCGTGCTGCGTAATTTAGAACTCAAGTGATTCAGATTTCTGGGCATGATAGATTGGCAACACATATATGCCATGCGGCATCTTTAAAAAAAAAAAAAAAAAGAAGTCCAGTTCTTGTAGAGTTTCAGCTCTTCACTGTCCATCCTTGCATGCATATATATATGGGATTTGTTGTATCCTATCCTACGTGAGATGTTTCCCCTGTTTGGAAATAACCTGAGGCTAAGAAGTAAGAACCCTTGCATCATCATTTGAGAAGTCTTTGAAAAGAACCCTTTGTTCTTTGTGTCTTTCTATAGTGCTGTATATTTAATACAAGTCTCCCTCTTTAGGTACTACTTTCGATTACAAAGACCCACATCAGCTTCTACCTGATCTTATGGAAGACCCAGATCAGCTTCTGCATGATATCCTACGTGATATCATGGAAGACCCGCATGACAAGATTGATCTCATGGAAGTCATGGATGACCTTCTACCTCATCACAGGTGACATCTTGTCTTCTTACCCTTCACCCATTTATCTATCTTCCCTTTTCTTTTCTTATTCTTCACTTTTTTTAAACTTGATTCTTTCTTCCTTTTCAACAGTGACAGACTTTTCACACGTAAACAGCACATTGTTAATATGACCCACAAAGTCGAGAACATCAGCGGAACAAAGACAACTATCACTATAGATTTAAAAAACAAGTACCATCATTTTTGGTGCTCTAATGGAGAAGTTACTACAGCTACAACTGATGGAATGTCATCTCACATCACTACAACATTTGAATCGGCTGATGCCAAGCACCTCTTATCTCCCTCCATTATGAGACATTCTCTTATCCGCGAGATCCTCTTGGGCCTCAACTTGACATCACTTGATGAGTTGGCCGAGCTTGAGATTCAAATCTCTCTTTGCATACTCAATGCAGTGTCGGCTGCAAATGCTGAAGGGTGCAGTGCAGTTGATGTTGTTGTTGTTTTAGAGGTTGCAACGGTTGATATATATGAAAAAGAAGAGAAAGCGTGTGCCACGAGTGTCGCTGCCCCTACACCAGGATCTTCTATTGAAGCTTTGCCATTGATGTTATTGGGGCTTCTGTTGATTTTACTCTTTATACAAGTTGACTGTATGTAGAATGTTCTACCTACCTAAGGCTATCTGTCCATATCATTATAAACTCTTAAATTAGAAACTGCTGACTATTGATAGCAGGGCTCTTTTAATACTTTCTTTTCCTTCATTGTGTTCAAATAGCTATCTTGGTCTATAAAAATGATAATTCTGTAGTTTTTTCAATCAGTCATTTTATTGAATGGATTTATATTTTGATTACATAATCTTTTATCATTTACTCAATTTATCACTTTTTTATCAATTAATATGTAATTCAATTTATATGAGACTTGACCCATGCAACTCACTGGATTTATTTCTTATTTATTGCTAGTAAGATGGGATTTCATTATAACGAAAATGTTTACCGGTCCAAGTATGACATTAAGAAAACAGATAAACAATTATCAACTAAAGACAAATATTCTATGAACTGAAGACTATACATAGTTGTCTATCATCCCTTGATTATTGCCAACCCCGACCATATAGAATATGAAAGCAAACGGCAAAGGCAAAACTGGAAGTCCTATTTTGGCCAGATGGACTTCCTTAATATAAACAGTCCTACAACTCTGATATCTTCCTGATGATTCTCTCCTCTATGTTATTGCTGCCTATTCCATTACCTTCATACTTGCAAACTGTAATCATATGAAAAGGTATTGAGTATATGATTATCATTATCGTAGGAAATAGCATGTGGGTAAGGTCATGTGCTACATGATTTGCTGATCATCAACAAAAATGGGCTTCCCAGCTGGTAATTTGTTGTAGAAGTCCCAGTATCTCACCACAGGCTTTATACTAGTGTTGGTCACATCGCTCAAATTCAAATGGATGGTTTATTTTCTTAGAACAGAACACATTTGAGGACTGCTGGCAAAATCCAGGCCTCCTGATCGCTTCTGTGTTAGCGGTTGGCCTAATGTCAGTCCATTACATAGTCCTGACCTTAGTTTTGTGGGTTCAAAGTCTGCAAGTCTTTTGTGATTTAAGTCTAACAGCTGGTAATAATTGAATCAGCGACCATTTCTACTTCATACATATTATGTATGAAGTAATTGGATTGATCATAGGCAGGCCAATGTATTAAAGACATAAAAGATAAATTTAAAGGGGCAACTTTGAGAATGCGAAGCATAGGAAAAGTTGCATACCAAAATGTCTCATGCATCTCATGTCTTGGTAGAGCATGGCCCAGCTTATGTGCAACCCTTTGAACCAGTTCCTAATTAAGTGTTTTACAAATACAGCAATGGCCCACTGTATGAATGATTTTGACATGATATTGAGGCAGATACTGTACATGCATGATGGGTCCATCTGGTGATCCTATTAGTCGGTAAAGACTCACCTAATTGCCAATTAGAGAACTACCCCATCATCACAAAACCATCTAACTGCCATCTATAACAGTTCTCTAATTGGATTTTTACGAAAGTTAGATTACAGTGATGCATGCCACATCTGCAGTGAATTCAACCAGATGAATGGTTCCATAGCTAATTGCCAATTAGACAACATTCCCATCATTACCCATCTAATTGTAATCCATAACAGGTGCATCTCCACCAATTTCTGATTTACTCTTATAGGGACCATGCCGTCTTTTCAATCTGTTGTCTCTTTGGAGAACTCTGATAATACCCTAGATCTAGATGCACCCTCCTATTAAGTTCATTTATTTGTATGGCTCTTCATCCATCATAAACTGATTCATCTTTGTGGAGATTCTTCTCCATGATTTTGTGGACTTCTACCACAGTTGCTGGTTTTAGAGGCCTTGTGCTGACATTTTATAATCAAACATGGAGAGAAAATGCCTCGTAACAATCTGAAGCAAAGGTCAAATGACAGTTGAAGCAAACTAAACTAGATTATCAGAAAGAAATATCCTCCTAAGATCTAAAATTAAACCTGTTTGGTTCACCAACCTGCATGTATTGGCTTTGGCAGTCATCCAAAATTGACTCCCATTGAAGTGTCAGTTCTATTTAGTATTTAGGGGAATGATGAGGTAATCCAGAGAAGAATCATATCATATTAAGACTGGTTATGTTGTAAATTTAGTGCCTTGCCTCTTCGTTCAGTGCCTGAACCAGATCCATAGTTGCCAAACTTTTTCACACAGTTGCATCAACATTATTGTCTCCTCTTTTGCATTTTTAAGAGTATTCAGATGCAAAGTTCTTTCCAGTAAAATCACGATCATTATAGCAAAAACCTGCACAGACACACAGCTCCAGATTTTAGAGGCCTTGTGCTAACATTTCATAATCAAACATGGAGAGAACATGCCTTGTAACAATCTGATGCAAATATCAAATGACAGTTGAAGCAAACTAAACCAGATTCTCAGAAAGAAATAACCTGATAAGATCTCAAATTAAACCTGTTTGATTCACCAACCTGCATGTATTGGCTTTGGCAGTCATCCAAAATTGACTCCCATTGAAGTGTCAATTACCAGTGGATATTATTACTGGATTCAGTTCTATTTAGTATTTAGGGGAATGATGAGGTAATTCAGAGAAGAACTATATCATATTAAGACTGGTTATATTGTAAATGTAGTTCCTTGCCTCTTCTTTTTGTTCAGTGCCTGAACCCGATCCATAGTTGCCAAACTTTTTCGTACAGTTGCATCAGCATTGTTGTCTCCTCTTTTGCATTTCTAAGAGTATTCAGATGCAAACTCCTCGCCAGTAAAACCACGATGATATAGCAAAAACCTTCACAGACACACAACTCCAATGGATTGATTCTCGAGATGTGGAAAAAGGGGTTGCCTTCTGTTATCTTGCATTTCTTCTTCCATAGCCTCTATCCTCTCCTGCATCTGCATCCGCCGTTCGGTCAGTTCCCACTGCATTATTGCGATCTGATACCTCTCTAAAAGCATTGTTATTGCAGGTTGAAGTTCATCAACCAAGACATCCATACAAATTTCAGTCATGTCTCCAAAATCATGTTGACTTATGCGAGCGCCTGTTTGGTTTTGGATCCTTCTAAGATGTACGCCATCAGGTCCTGCCATAACATCCACCAGTCTAGTCTCTAACCTTGTCCTGATTTGACATGTTTGTCGCTCCTGCAAAGGAGCCAGATGCTCTGCAAGCAGTCAAAGTATTTGTTGATATAGTAAAGAAAATCAAACTAAAATTGATCAATATTCAATAAAGGTGTTTCTCGATTCATTACTGTTTTAACTGGAGAATGGGAAAAGAAAACAATTTCAAAACCACACCAGTCCACAACCAATAATACTTGGAAAATAGTAAAGAAATAATGTTAGTGACCAAGAACAATACAAAAGGTCGACTTGAAATCACATACCTATGAAAAGAATCCCAAGCTTTGTAGGCTGATGGGTAAATCAAAAGCCACCAAACCAACAAAACCTGGAAGATCACAGAAGAAAATAGCAACAGTGAGTTATTGTGAAGTGGGGGTAGGGGATGCTGGGTTGAGGAGACTTTTTTTTTATGTACATATATTCCTTAAAAAAAATAGAAAGAAAGGAAACGAGAGTGATATGAGATGGAAAACACCAGCTGGTGCTTGGGATTTGTTTGTCTTGTAAATGCTCTCATCCTTCTCCATCGTTCTCTATTCAATGAATGTCTTTGTTTCTTTCCTGTCTTCCTATCAAGCAATTCAATGATCTTCGAAAACTAGACATATCTACACTGCCAAATTCTACAAGCTCTATCTATTTGTATAACTAGGGAGTACTTTTCAAATAAACCAAAATTCTTTAATCATCCAAATTCCAAACCTCTCATGAATAACCAAAACTATTTCATCCAACACTAGAGTTGAATTCCTAGATGTGCATATATCTCCCAAGATCATAACTCACGGACTAAGCTAAAAGCACATGCAGGCCTTTATATAGACTTAACATATGAAGTAATCATGTTCAAAAAACATAAAATATCTAAAAATGAAGGAGGGAAAAGAATGCCACAAAAAAAAATAAAAAAAATCGGTGTGCTAGAATTGAGCTTTTGCATATACTTAAATAACTGCAAATAGAAAGTCTAATAGAAAGAGAGAAGTATACAGGGTTTGACGATGGAGATAGAGAGAGAGAGAGAGAGAGAGAGAGAGAGGATTGGGATGCTTTTGATGATTTGGTAGGTTTTTAGAGTTGGGTTAAATGAAGAATAAAGAGAGTAATATTTGCCTGGCTGTAGTTCAGACTAGTTAGGGACATGGGTGTGTAAGTGGTGGTGTGAGTTCGAATCTTCAATATAGCAAGGAAAGAAAAAATGAAGATGGATGGGTGTGTGTGAGTGATATGCTCTTACTCATGCAGGTTAGTTTGGATACCGTGGAAAAGAGAATCTGGGGTTGAGAGATGGAGAGAGAGAGGAGGGAGAGATAGAAAAAAGGCCTTATTTTGTGTTTTTCATGTTAGACGTCCATCATCTTTCAAAGGATCTATCTACTCTCTCTCTCTCTCTCTCTCTCTCTCTCTCTCTCTCTCAATAGGTAAATCTTCCTGTGGTTTTACTGAGATTTGATAAGGAAGATCTCAGATTATAGTGGCTGCCATCTCTGCCATAAACTCCTCCAAAACCCCAACAAGGCCAAGAAAAAAAACCAGGGCCCCTCTCCTCCCTTCTAGTCCTCCAAAACCCAACTCCAAATGACATTCTCTTCTAGTAATCACCAAAAGCTTTGCAGTTTAAATCATTACTCTGCTTAATGCTTAAATGGTTTACATGACAAGGACCAGTATATAATCAATGACTAGGCCACATTTATCTTTCCCTAAAATGCAAGGTAAATTTTAAAAATGAAATTTTCTTGATGTGCTAAATGTGTTTACATTACAACCACTGCATGTACAAGATACTGTTAATGATTATCCCACAATAGTGTGTGGTTTTTAAGGAATTTGGGGGAAAACACTCTTTGGGCTACTCTACAAACCCCAAAATCAAACAGATTCCTTCCCTTGCCACTGTCACACTCACAACATTTAGGTTTAACAAACACATTTCACACATCTTTTCGTTTCTTTTCCCCTCTTTTGATCCTCATTCTCTCTTATAGAAGCCTTTACTACAGAGATAAAACATATAGATGACTAATTCAATTGAAACGATGCCAGAATTCTCTAAGATGAACGACTTCATAAAATCTAACCAAAAATAATAAAAAAAACATACATTTGATCAAGAAACCAAGAAAGATGGAAGATGGGTCCTGGTTAAACAATGAATTGAAACTGATTTGCCCAAATTGAAAGTTTGGGAGAGTCTGAATTCTGTAAGATGAACGATTCCACAAAATTTTACCACAAGAGAGAGAGAGAGAGAGAGAGAACATACATTTGACCAAGAAACCAAGATGAAGAAACCAAGAAAGATGGAAATGAAATGCAGGAGGTAACAATTATCATGCAACCTCCATTTCTACAGAAATCGATAGAAGATGTTGTGTTTTGGGTATTCGAAACCCTCCCTGCGCGCGAAAAGGAAGTGAGAGCTTGTTGGTTTTAAACCAATGAGCGAGCAGCCGAGAGTGAGTTGGTAGTTAATATAGGTAGCCTGATATGGAAACAGTTGGGGGCTGGGCGTCCAAGGTTTTTCTTGCAGGTAGCTTATTTTAAGTGGGAAGAGGGCCCACAAAAGTGACAAGGGACGCCCAAAAATACCGGAAGAGTGGCATATCTAGGGATTGATTACTTGATTTATAGCTTTGGGGTTTTTGATGTAACGGTGGGTGTATGGTTCAAAAAGGTCGAGTGGGCTAATATTATATAAATCCGTCCATTCCAGTATGAATCCCATAGTTATTAATTTCATTTTTTTTTTGCCGAAATAGTTGATTTTTTTTTTTTGTTTCACCCAAGTGATGAAAACGAAATTCTGTATAAAGCCTTTTGTTTTAAATCTCGGCCGATTTCAGCTAAAAAATCACATTTCAGCTGAATTGATATTTTACATAGTGAAATTTTTTAAAATTCTTATACATATATATACTTTATATTTCTTACATTTCTCAAAAATTTAATTTCAAAAAGTTTTACTAGAATGGATTAAATTTATATTTGTTGTTTTTTTTTTCTACATATATGTAGATATGATTTTTATATTTTTTGAATCGTAATTCCAAATCCCAAAATATCTTGCTGAAATTCTGAATTAGCCGAAACTTTTCATTTCAAAGGCCAAACCGAAATGAAAATGATATTGACAACTGTGATGGATCCTCTGGCAAGCTATTACATGGGAAACGTGTAACAAATGATGGAAACTATGTTTGACACCGCATTAGGAATGATGCCACATTAGCACCCAATCGTCTCTTGATCACGTGCTCGATCGAAATGTGGGCCTACTCGCTTTGAACCGAAACCGGAGGATATATCATTGAAGGGAATGTGATTCATCTTGAATGTATGGTATGAAATAACTCCATGTAGGAGCAACAATAGAGTCTCAAGCATGGGCAAAATGGGGTTTATTGGAGATGGCAAAAAACCCTTTTGTATTTGTAAAAGGGGCTTGCTATTGGCACAACGAATTTAGCTTTTCCCACACAAGGAAACTTGTTTTTTTTTTATTACATTCATGCCCCTTCATGAAATGACCAAAATAGACATAGTCCAATAAAAACTCAAAACCTGTTTTCTTTTCACACACAAGCTTCTTCCTCTCTCACTCATCTCATTCTTCACTTCCTCCACCTTCCTAGGCAACTTATCTTCACTCACATTCCTCCATTTTCTTCTCCTATTCAAGCCATTTACTTTCTACTTCTCACTCTCTACTTCCTCCATCCACTTTTCTACTAATCTTCACTTACATTCCTCTACTTTCTAGTGCAATGAAGGAAGAAAACAACAATCAAATTGTAACTTTAAACCAAAGTAGTATTGGAAAGGTCAGTTCCTTTGTTTGTTTGTGTTTTTTTATTTATTTTACCTCTTTTTTTAATTTTTTACACACCTGGAACGAGTTGCAGGTTCTCGATATGTACGGACTTTCAGGTCCGAACATATGGATTTTGTTCGGACATTAAAGTCCGAACAAATGGATTTTGTTCGGCCATTAAAGTCCGAACAAATGGCTTTTGTTCAGACTTTAATGTCCGAACAAATGCCTTTTGTTCAGTCCTGAAATTCCGAACACTTCATATGTTCGGATGTTTCATACCGAACATTGACATATTATTATGTATTTTTTGTAGGCCTCTACACAGGAAAGTCAGGTTGGATCGGAGTTTGTCATGGATTATACCAGTGAGTTTATAACTCAAGAGGTATGTCCGATTGTGAATTTATTACTCAAATTATAAATATTTGTTACTAAATTCATATTAAAATTGTTTACTGTAGATATTTCATAGTCGCGATTCGTTGATCAGTTGGGCTCGTAGTGTAGGACGGGAAAACGGATTTGTCATTGTGATAAAGGTTTCAAATGCTGCTCGGATAGGTGTCAAACCTAGAGTACTCCTTGCATGCGAGAGAAGTGAACAATATAAGCATGAAGAGGGCCAAAAGCGAAAAAGGGTCAAACAAACCGGTTCAAAAAAATGTGGATGCCCTTTCGCATTAAAGGGCATAAAGTTAGACTCAAATGATGATTGGATGTTGGAGGTCACATGTGGCGTGCACAATCATTCGGCAGCAGAACATTTAGAGGGGCATTCTTTTGCAGGCAGATTATCAAAGGAGGAAACTCAGTTGCTGGTTGATATGTCCAAGAGCATGGTTAGACCAAAAGAAATTTTGGTTACGTTGAAACAAAGAAGTGAATTAAACGTAACCACAATGAAGACAATATACAATGCACGCTACAGATATAAAGTTAATGATCGGGGTGGAAGAAGTCAGATGCAACAACTGCTTGGGAAGCTAACAGAGCATAATTACATTGAATGGCATAAGACTTGTGAGGACAGCGATACTGTAACTGACTTGATTTGGACGCACCCAAGCAGTTTAGATTTATTACGTGCATTTCCACATGTTTTGATAATGGACTGTACTTACAAGACCAATCGTTATCGCATGCCTCTATTGGAGGTTGTTGGAGTCACATCCACAGACATGACATTTTCTGTATGCTTTGCATACCTTCATGCAGAACGCGAAGATAATTATGCATGGGCATTGGGTGTATTGCGGGAAATTATTGGTGATGGTATTCTTCCCGATGTCATTGTGACGGACAGAGAACTGTCACTCATGAACGCCATTAACAGAGTATTCCCGAGTGCAACTCATTTATTATGCAAATGGCATATTAATAGAAACGTATTGGCGAGATGCAAAAGGTTGTTTGAAACTAAAGAGAAATGGGACAGGTTTATTATGAGCTGGAATATGTTAGTGTCTTCATCAACAGAAGAGGAGTTTGGTGAACAACTACGTAAGCTAAATCAAGAATTCAGTATGTATCCTGATGCACTCAATTACGTGAAGGGTAATTGGTTAGATCATTACAAGGAGAGATTTGTTTCTGCATGGACAGACAATAGTATCCATTTTGGGAATACTACTTCAAACAGGTACTTTTAAAAAAATACCTTCTATTTGATTTATGCCTATTAATTGCTATGTCTCACCTCTTAACAATCATATGCAGGGCTGAGAGTTCACACGCACAGCTTAAGAGGCACCTGGAATCAAGTCAAGGAAATTTTGAAGCGGTTTGGACTAAAATCCACAATTTGTTAGAGTTGCAGCATACCGGTATCAAAGCTTCATTTGAGAAAAGTAAGACAATTGTGCAACATAATTTCAAGCCGGCCGAATACAAAGAGCTTCGCGGTAATGTCTCTAAGAATGCACTTGAGAAAATCTTAACAGAAACCAAGAGAGCCAACGTAGTTGGAATTGACGCCAGTGTTTGTGGTTGTGTTATTCGACGCACACATGGATTACCTTGTGCGCATGAGATTGCTGAATATATAAGTCAAGGGCGGCCTATTCCTCTAAGTTGCATACATCCGCATTGGTGTAAGCTTGATATGTTGCCTACTGCCCCGTCAACAAGTTCTTCTATGGGCCTGGATTGTAAGGCAGATTTGCAGTTACTGGAAAAACGATTCAATGAATATGATTCCACAAGAAAACTGTAACTTCTAAAGAAGATACGAGAACTATCAAAACCAGAAAGTACTCATTTGATAGAACCTGAAGTAAAATCAAGAACAAGAGGTAGACCAAGTAGGAAAGTTGACACCTCAACCCGACGAGATCCAAGCGCATTTGAGTTGGAATCGTCTGCACAGGATAGCTACTCTCCTAATTCAGGACGGTTAGAATGCAAACAAAAGAGAAGAGAAAAGATTAGTGCGATTCGTACGAGGTCAAGGAGCATTAATAATTATATTCTCTCATTTCCCGTGGGGTTGAGGCCTTACATTCGACATGTAAAGGACGTCGCAGCTGATGGTAACTGTGGATTCAGAGCCATCGCTGGTTTGGTTGGACTAGCCGAGGATGAATGGAGACAAGTTAGGAGAGATTTATTACAAGAGTTGCTTGCACATGTAGACCACTACAAACAATTATATGCGGTGGAGAACAGAGTTGAGGAATTGGTGGAAGCATTGTCATACTATGATGACAACCCATCGATGGACAATTGGATGACTATGCCTGACATGGGGCACCTCATAGCGTCTCGTTATAATTTGGTGTTATATCACTTGAGCATAGAACAGTGTCTGACTTTCCTCCCATTGCGGTCTGTGCCAGTGCCGACACCTTCTCGGAACGAGTGAACAATAGGTTTTATTAATCAGAATCATTTTGTTCAATTATTCTTAGTACCTGGTCATCCAATTCCGCCCATTGCAAATAAGTGGAGACAATTTCATCACTCTTGTGCGAATGGTTGGGAGACTCCATACAGGGATCGGATTGTACAATTCAAAGAGCTTGTAACTCCAGATGTATCAACATGTGAGACAATTGATTTGGATTGAATAGAACTACATGGTGTATGTGAGAGAATATGTTGCATGTAATAACTATTTTTAAACATTTGATGGAGTTTGGAATGTGTTTTAGTAATGAATGCTTTAATGTATGAAGAAATTTTAAAACTACTAGGATGCATTGGTTTTGCCGGCCGAATAATGACAGGTTTTTAAATGCGAACAGAATGGTTACAGTTACTGTTCGGAAACACAGTGCCGAACATAATGGTTTTGTTCGGTTCTGTGTTTCCGAACAGAATGGGTTGGTTCGGACCTTTGTTTCCGAACAAACTGGTTTCGTTCAGCACTGTGTTTCCGAACATACTGGTTTGGTTCGGCACGGTGTTTCCGAACATTAACTGTAACTCCCAAAACATGTTCAGTTCGTCCCTTTCGAAGATTTTCATTGAAGATATATGGTTCTACATCTGTAACAATTCAAGCATATTCCAAACATAAAATCAAAGGTAAAGTAAACAAAATACCATTTGAATTAATTAATAAAGTACAACCACTTTCCAAATAAAAGACAACTTAAAAGAGGTTCCAAGTCTTATAACAACCATCCAAATTACAAAAAAAAAAAAAATCACTACAACCATTGGTTTTTGTTAGTTAAACTTCTTCATCATTTCAGTTGTTCCTTCCCCTTGTTGACCTGCTACGGGTGTAACTCTGTGAACTCATGTGGGGATGTCGAATGGTTCGTTGAGCATCGGCAATGGACATTCCCCGTAAAACGTGGGCAACCTGATTCACATGGGTATATAATCCCCGTGGATCTTCAACCCAATGGTCCTCACCCCTTTCCATGACTTCATCAAGAATGAATAGTGCATCCGAATTACGATGCTCATAGTTCACCGCATTGCTTGACTGTGTTTCGTCGGGTCCGGGCGCAAAATTAGAGTGATGATTTGGGTTTTGTAATATCCTCCATGAGACTCGTCTGTACCAATCCATATACCCGGGAACACAATCTGCAGGACGCCTTACCGGTTGACTACGGTTCAATGCAGATAGTAGGTGATTAGACCATCCCTCCCAAATTTGATTCATGTATTGATACGCGATATGGTAGTCACGGGCAGTCGGACCTCGCGTAGCGCGAATGGGGGCTAATGGCGGTGGAGGAATAGTTTGTACTCTCCCAAACTGTCTGAGCACCCTATCCGGATGATAAGGCTCAACAACATCCATGCACTTGATGCATCCACAGTAGTATGCAACCTCGTTGAATGGGTGAAAGCGCCTAACATCACGATATGGGTCCCAAGTGACCTGAAAATAGTGAATCCAAGTATAAGATATGAAAATACATAATACAGAATAATAACATCATGTGATAGAAAATGAGTAAGAAACTTTGCGTTATTACCAAGTCAGTGCTCATGGAATCAAGTCTCTCTCGTAATGCCTGTAAAGGCGCAGACTCCCTACGAGAGACCCATCGATGGACCCGGAGGTGGGAGGGCTGATAGTGAATGTTTGGAGTTGGAGCCAAACATTCGAAGTGCTCGTACACCCAAGCTTCAAATAGAGTCAGGTAACCGGCCATTTGTTTAACTTCACGCCGGGTTGCTAACCCCAACTGCCTGTATAAATATGCCAGTGCAGCAGTACCCCATGCATATGAACGTACGTTATCCAAATCCACCAGATGTGTAAGATATATGATCGGCACCCTTGTGCCACTCTTGTCTGTGAACAACGTACATCCCAGTAAGTACAGAAGGTAAGCTCTGACTGCACAGTCAACCATCTCCTCTCCATCATCGTCAGACATTCCACCAAACCTTTCCCGTAGCCACTCCAATCTAACAGATTGACCCCGCACCTGGATCAGCTCATCATGTGCCTCTATGGCTTCTACTCCTAGTGCATCAACAAGGAGTGCTTGGGCTTCCTCATATGACATTCTATCATTGTACGAGACAGTCCGCCCCGTCACTGGGATGCCTATGATGGATGCAACATCATCTAAAGTGATGGTCATCTCACCAAATGGCATGTGAAAGGTGTTAGTCTCAGGTTGCCACCTTTCCACAAAACCCGATACAATAATCTTATTGACACTGCGGTATGATGCAGTCACTAAGGGAGCCAAACTGGACCTGGACATCCATCACCTAAACCTATCAGACCCATTCAATTGCCATTGCCACAATGACACTTTTTGACCATGGCTTAGACACTTCAATGCTCCTCGATCCTGCAGTCAACAATTGATACATCATTATCGAATAAATTCACAACTTAATCAATCAATCAAAGTTCATATGAAACAAACGAAACACACCTCTCCACTCCAAATATGCCCAGCTATATGTGTATCAAAGCTGGTCAGTAACGACCTATCTGGTGGCCCATGAGATGGTTGCTCTTCCATCTCTGGTTGTTCTTCAACGTCCTCCTCATGAAGAACAAGTTCTTCTACAACTAGGTGGCGACGCCTTCTGTTAGAAGCAGTAGGTCGCACCCTAGAAGAGCTCGGTTGGTCCATATCTGAAATAAAAATACAAACATTGTAGGATTATGGTTTTTGCATCAAACTGTTCGGATGTTCAGGTCTGAACAAAGTCCATTTGTTCGGACCTGAAAGTCCGAACAAAATCATTTTGTTCGGACCTAAACATCCGAACAAATCCAATTTGTTCGGACTTTCAGGTCCGAACAAACCGTGCTTTCTGTTAAGAAAAATAATGGCGATGATGGTGTACAAACCAGCCCAAATGCAAGGAAAATCATCACCATTGTTTGTAAAAACTTACATTCAATGAGAATCTATCCCTATAACAAGTTTTCATGAAAAAAAAGGTAATCTAAGATGAATAAAATGGTAAAGAATGAATGGTGAAGAAAAATGAAATGACAATGGTGGAGATAGAGATTTACCTTTGAAAGAGGAGATGGTGTAGAGGATTGTGAATGTCGGAGTAATGCCGGAGAGATAAAAGACGCCGGAGACAGAGAGCGGAAGCAAGGTGGATCGGCCGGATGAAAAACCCAAACTGCTGTGGATGAAAAACGTGTGTGTGTGTGGGAAGAAAGAGGGAAATGGAGAGAGGGCTATAATGGGGATTTCTGCTGTGTGTGGAAAGAAAAAATGCTATTTTTAAATTTTTGTTATGTGTGTGGAGAGAAATTGTGTGGGAAAAGCTAAATTCGTTGTGCGAATAGCACACCCCTTGTAAAATTCTTATGTGCGGCCCTTATTTATCTTAAGCCATGCACATCACAACACCCCTGTGAATGTGTAGTGGTCTAGATTTAACTGCAGTTGAATTGATGTCTACCAGTAGATGGATCAATGTAAATAAAATGAAATTTAAATTAATATTCTATTTTGTTTTTTCACCTCTTGATAAATCTAATGGAATACATTACTATCATCATTGAAGTGAAATTTGGACTACTACTAATTCACCAGAAAGTGTACTTGTCAATGGCTGGAATGAATCATAGGTAACCCCACATGCCATATAAGATGAAGAAGTTGCGCTACATGAAAACTCCCATGCTAGGGTGGAGAACCAGTCGTCCAATCGGACTGCGAAAAAGTGTCATTCCTCCTTTTAAAGAGATAATTAACGAAAAGTTCATTGAATTGAATCTATCCATCCTCCAGTCCAGGCAAATTCTTTTTAAGGGCTTTGGTCCAAACAGCTAGACTGTTTAGGCATCTAATTTTGAAATTTAAAATTTCAAATCTTCCATTCTCCCTCTCAATCCCTGCTATCCAAAAGAGCCCTTCTCGTTCTCCTTTTTCCCGCATGAAACCCTCGTTCGATCGCAACAGCAGCTCGTATACGGACCATCGTTGCAGAAACCGCAACCGGAGAAGAAATCACAGAGGATCCTAATCTGGTTGCAGTTCTGCTTTTGTAGATTGAAGTCATAGAAGTCACAAGATGTTGACCTCCTTGATCTACGTTTTCTGAAGCAAACAGAGAGGGCCTCTGCTTGTCCTGTTTTCTGCAAGTCTCAAAAGGATCTGGTTTCTCAGATCCGGATTGAAATTCAGAGTGGGCCACGACTGCTTGATCGGAGAAGACGCATAGATCTCTGTGCAGTTCGAACCGGAGAAGACAACCCATGACCAAAGGAGATCATTACAGAGATTTCGACGCCCAGTCCAAAGGAGGACAGCCCATGACCAACTCATTCCGAGTCCAATACCACCCTCAACTCGGTGGAATTCTCGTCGACGACACTTCTCTTTTCTTTCTCCTCCTACTGAACGATCCGTCTCCGAGTTTAAAAGGCGGCAGCAGTAGTAGATTCTCCTTCTTCTGAGATCTGTAAATCAAAGGGCAGCATGGGTGTTTCAGGTTCTATCTCGGAACCTAGTCGATGAGGAAACAGATTCAGGTCCTGCAATTGCAGATTCCTCATCGCTCTGGATCCCTCACCGTTCGCTGCCGGAACCGAAGAAGGAAGACTTGGGTCGGACTGATTCGCACGTCGCTGGACAGCAGTTCGGGTGGCCCCATCCTAAAAGAAAGGCAGCAGGGCGGCCTTACAATTCCTGCTGCAATTGTTGTGGGATTAATGGAGCAGCAACAGCAAAATGCAGAAGAGAAGAGAAAAGAAGCAGCAAGGGCTGTTGTCTCTGTTGCTGAAGCAGAAGGAAGAAGAAGAGCAATTGGGCCAGTGTCAAGTTCGGATTAGGTCTGACGATATAGAATTGCATTTTTTTTTTTTTTTTTTGTTGGTTAAGGAACTGTGGGTTTCTGTTTTATTTAATCATTCTGCATTGGAACATTTCTCTGTGGTGAAAGGACCCATTTTGCATAGGGCGATTGGGAGGGGGCGGGGGAGGGTTGGAAGTTGGATTAGTAAGATAATGGCATAACTATATTGATTTAATGGTCAAAAAATTAAAGGCCTGTTTGCATTCATATTTATTTCATATAAAGCCAATGTGTCCCATTGAATGAGTTTCACAAAGTAGGATGGGTGCAATTCATATGACGGGGAATAAAGTGATCAGGGGTTGGCCAAATACCAGTCCAATGATGCATTGGCAGCTTTTGATTTGTGGGACCTCAATGTTTAATAATTTTTTAAGTGCACTTTTCATTATGTTTCAATTCAATTGACTAATCTCAAATAGAGGTTGGTGCCATTTTTCTCCCAATCCTATAGACTACTACTGGTGAGAGGATGAAACCCTGGTGCCTAAGGATCGATTTCAAATCCCATCAAACAATCATCCTCCTTCCTAACCCCAAGTCCTTGTATATACTCATTTCCATTGCGATATGAGGTCCAAATAGCTCAATCATAGATCTTCTCATATCTCTAGTCTAAATGGTTGAGGACCATTTAACCAACCTCGATCGATACGAACGCAATCAGGTCTGATCCCTCTCCAGGATCATAACTCAGGTCATTGAGACATGGATGCAAACATGTTGGCTCTGAGTTGGAACGATACTGGATTCGGACCAAAGCCTTTTTCTAAATGACGGTTCGAATTTCATATCTAATTTTGACTAGAAAGTTGCTTGCTAGTTTTAGGCCCGGTTCTGAGAAGAGAACTTGAATTCAATTTCGAAATCACCTTCAATTAGAAGACTGAGATCCGGTTTCAAAAATCGATTTTAATTTTTTTTTTACAATTTTTTTTTACTTAAAATGAAGATATTATTCAACCTAGTCCACTATTAGCATAATTAAACATAAAAAAAATCTAATAAAGTTGATTTTGAGCTACCTAACTAGCAAAAGAGAAAGTCCACTTGGACATACTGGGGGGACCGATTCCTGGCCCGGTCCCCCTCAGAACCACTGGACTGGGATCCAGTGGTTCTGAGGGGGGCCGGGCCCAGTATGTCTAAGTAGCAGGGTTGCTAGCAAAATAGTAGTTGCAATCATCCATAATCAACATTTGCAAGACATAAAAATAAAAGAATAGATGCACTCCCTGTATTTTGACCTATTAAACCTGATGGGTCAGGCCCAAATGACTCGGTCCGCAGTGACGAGTTAGGCCCAAACAGCTCGGTCCACTATAGCAGGTCAAGACCAACTGACCCAAGTCCATGATAAGCCCGGGTCGTCATCGGCCGGGTCCGGATCCACTGAAGGACAAAGTCAGCACGCGTCGTTTTACCTACCTGCTCTTACCAATTCCCACGGAGGATATCTTATCTGCTCATCTGTTGAGGACGGTTGGGAAGACTCCACCAGAATGGAGCGTACATCATTGGAGATCCCTGGAGAATCTCCCCACCCGTTGGAGAAAGAGTATAAAAGGAGAAGTCCTATCAGAGAAGCGATCCTCCTCGAATTCTTCACATCATTATTGTATCTGACTACTTTGTAATCTCCTCCTCAGAGCATTAAAGTGATCATTTAAAGTGGACGTAGGTCATGCTGACCGAACCACTATAAACCTTCTCTCTCTTCATTAATTTCTACATTAATTGCATATCACTTGACCGGTGGTGCCCGAAAGTCATTTTTTGGCATCATCAGTTTGGCCCCGTCTGTGGGAACGAAAAGAATTCCCTTTTTTCAAAAAGCCATGCCGATCACCAGGTCAACAAGGCGACAAGATGGTAACCCCTCGCGCGAGGGCGAGGGTAATCCTTCACCGACCAATCCTGCACCGAATGCTCCCGCTCCCTCTCCCCAGCAGATGCTGGAGACCATGCAGCAGTTGGTAACTCAAAACCAACAAATACTGCAGCTCATGCTGACGAGTCAGGGAGGAGCGCTGGGTGCAGGACCACAGGAAGCACCACTTTCGGAGCAACTTGTCGCTCCACGCAGAGGGGCACCTCACCCGGGCGCCCGTCCACACGGTGCCCGGGGCCGAGGCGCCAACCGAGGCCGCCCTCACCTGGGCGCCCAGGGTCGAGGACCACAGCTGGGCGCCCAACCCCTGGGCGCCCATCCTCATGCCACCCGTGCCCAGGGGACATCTGCTGGAGCTCCGCCGGTCGTCCCACACGGAAGACTCCTAGTTGACCCCGAAGGCCGCGCTCATCTCGACGGACCCCCTCCCCCGGGCGGGTCGAATCGCGGTGGACTTCCACCTCCTCCCTCTGCTTCCAATCATGAGGATTTCCAGGAGATGGGAAGTGGAAATTACAGCTTGGAAGACGAGAGCCAGTTCCAAGGTCAATCCAGAGAAGCTCCCAACCTTTGGGACGAGAAGTTCAAAGAGATACAAGATCAGATTGGCAACGTCTTCAATGCCATGAAGGCACAGGTACCAGAATCCATTGACTATCTGGTACAACGGACGGATACACCGTTCAAATCCTTCGTGGCAAACTACCCCCTCCCCAGAAAATTCAAAATGCCGACCATGGAAACTTTTGATGGGACCAAGGACCCGTTGGATCACTTGGAAACGTACAAAACCCTAATGCAACTACACAACGTCCCTGACGAGATCATGTGTAGAGCGTTCCCAACCACCTTGAAGGGTTCCGGGAGGCAATGGTTCTCCAGTCTCGCCCCAGCCTCCATCTCCACCTTTGCAGAGCTAAGCAAGTCCTTCGTGTCGCACTTCATTGGAGGACGCCGCCCCCAGAAGCCTGCCACCCACCTGCTCAGCATAAAACAGGACCGAGATGAGAGTCTGAGGAGTTACCTCACTCGTTTTAACGAGGAGGTTCTCCAAGTCGAGGAGCCCAATGACAAGGTCGCCATGACCGCCTTTCTGGGAGGCCTCCGTTCATCCAGTTTCCTCTTTTCAGTAATGAAGCGACCACCAAAGAGCATGCCAGAACTATTGGCAAAAGCTCAAAAATATATGAACGCCGGGGAAATCAACAGGTCTAGGCGAGGTGAATCATCTCGTGGGTCGCCCAAAAAAGCGTGACCTGCCTCTGCACTGTTTTTAAACAGGCAGCATATCTCCAGCTTAGCGGCTCTCTCGCGGGCCGTCAAAAAAGCTTGGCCTACCTCTGCACTGTTCTCAAACAGGCAGCCTATCTCCAGCTTAGCGGCTCTCTCACGGGTCGTCAAAGAAGCTTGGTCTACCTCTGCACTGTTCTCAAACAGGCAGCCTATCTCCAGCTTAGCGGCTCTCTTGCGGGTCGTAAAAAAAGCTTGGCCTACCTCTGCACTGTTCTCAAACAGGCAGCCTATCTCCAGCTTAGCGGCTCTCTCGCGGGTCGTCAAAGAAGCTTGGCCTACCTCTGCACTGTTCTCAAACAGGCAGCCAATCCCCAGCTTAGCGGCTCTTTCATGGGGCGCCAAGAGCACGGTCTCAAGCTCTCTCACGAGCAATCTTCAGACTCTGTCTTTGCTCTCACGCAAGCAGTCTACTTCTTTCACCAGGTCATCTGCAACCCGGAGGACTACATTGAATTAATGTACCCAACTGTCTGGCCGCCCAAATGAGCCAAACCAGCTGGAACAACGCCTATAAGGGCACCTGACACGGTCTGCTCGACCAAAATAGTTTTCCTTTTGCTCGCCTGGATCAGTATCCCTTGGTGCTTGATGGACCAGAGTAGCTCGCCCGCATTGGCATACAATAGCTTGGCGCCCAGTTCCTCCTCTGCGCAGACCACGGGCAGCCCTTTCCCCTTTGTTTCACAGCATCAGAGATGCCGGCAACTGGGGTACCATTAGGGGTGCCACCCATCCATGGCTCATCGCAAGAACAGGTGCAGCCTGGGCGCCCCTTCCATCGCTTGTTGCAGCCTCGCCTGCGCCAACACCCCAGCAACCAGGGGCGCCCAGCACAGCAGCAACCTTGGGCGCCCAGCACCAGGGGCGCCCAGCACAGCAGCAACCTTGGGCGCCCAGCACCAGGGGCGCCCAGCAGCCTTGGGCGCCCAGCAGCACCTGCACGCCCAGCACCCATCCTACTGCACATCAGGCTTTTCGCTCCACATTTCTACGGGCAGGATGGTGAAGTGGTGAACATGGTCATTTCAACTCAATCAAGGCCACACGCAAGACTACAGTCAACTTGATCATTTCAACTCAAAAGGCAACAAAGTTGACCATTTCAACTCAAAAGGCAACAAAGACTAGTACAAATGCATGCACCTGCAGTGGACCATCAAGACACTGAACCTAAAGGGGCCACGTGCATTAGCCATGACATGTAATGTAGTTAATGTCCTTTCTATTTTTTATTTCCTTATTGAACCAACACAAAAAAAAGGACATGGGCGCCCCTGCCCAGCACGCCCCTCCATATGCTCGCCCAAACATATGCTCGCCCAAACAAAAAAAAAAAAAGAAGTTACCACATGTGGGGCGCCTCTTCCAAGTGCTGGGCGCCCTTTCCAAGTGCTGGGCGCCCATCACTTGGGCGTCCCTGCCAGCACCAAAAAAAGAAAAAAAGAAAAAAGGAACTACTCGCCCATGGCTGGGCGCCCACCAGCATCAGCAGCAGGCTGGGCGCCCGCACCCGCGATAGCACTCCTCGCCCGCAGCAGCTCCCAGCGCCCACCAGCGCTCCTCGCCCGAGCTCCCTGCGCCCAGCGCTCCTCGCCTGCGGCAGCAGCTCGCCCAACAGCTGCAACGCCCCGGGCGCCCAGCCTTGCTCGCCCACCTGGGTGCGTGCCTCGCCCGCAGTGGGGGCGCCCCGGCCTTGCTCGCCCACCTGGGTGTGTGCCTCGCCCGCAGTAGGGGCGCCCAGCCTTGCTCGCCTCGCCCGCAGCCTGGGGCGCCCCGTCTGGCCTTGGTCATCTCGCCAGCAGCCTTGGGCGCCCATCTCCTCCATGCTCCTCGCCCAGGCTGGGCGCCCAGCACAGTGCCAGCAGCCTTGGCCCTTGGGCGCCCATCTCCTCCATGCTCTTTGCCCAGGCTGGGCGCCCAGCCCCAGTGCCAGCAGCACCCTGGGCGCCCATCTCCTCCATGCTCCTCGCCCAGGCTGGGCGCCCAGCTCCTCCGCGCTCCTCGCCAGCACCAGCGCCCGCGCCCCAACTCTCCTCGGCAAGTGCAGCAGTGACGTCAGCAGGGGCGCCCAGGCTCTCCTCAGCAACAAGCACTGCAGCCTGGGCGCCCTGCACCTGCCCCGTCCAGCACTTCTGTCGCCAGCAAGATTTTTTGCGCCCCCGAGCCCCTAGCCGGGGGGGCAGCCCCCGAACCCCTGCCGGGGGCGCTGCCCCCTGGACCCCTGCGAGCTGACCCTGCCGGGGGACACCCCCGGACCCCCTCTGCGAAGTGCATGTATTAAAAGAGGAACGGCAGAGACAGACAGTATCTAGGAAAGCTACAAATGCTCGGCATAAAAAAAAGAAAAAAAAATAATAATAATAACCTGATATCCAAAATGCCTCACTTTCAAAGTTTCCTTTGACGCGAGGCATTGATGGGCAAATGATGGGTCAGGCCCAAATGACTCGGTCCACAGTGACGAGTTAGGCCCAAACAGCTCGGTCCACTATAGCAGGTCAAGACCAACTGACCCAAGTCCATGATAAGCCCGGGTCGTCATCGGCCGGGTCCGGATCCATTGAAGGACAAAGTCAGCACGCGTCGTTTTACCTACCTGTTCTTACCAATTCCCACGGAGGATATCTTATCTGCTCGTCTATTGAGGACGGTTCGGAAGACTCCACCAGAATGGAGAGTACATCATTGGAGATCCCTGGAGAATCTCCCCACCCGTTGGAGAAAGAGTATAAAAGGAGAAGTCCTATCACAGAAGCGATCCTCCTCGAATTCTTCACATCATTATTGTATCTGACTACTTTGTAATCTCCTCCTCAGAGCAGTAAAGTGATCATTTAAAGTGGACGTAGGTCATGCTGACCGAGCCACTATAAACCTTCTCTCTCTTCATTAATTTCTACATTAATTGCATATCACTTGACCGGTGGTGCCCGAAAGTCATTTTTTGGCATCATCAAAACCATCCAACAAAGTATATAAAATATGAGAAAAGTAAAGTCAAACGAGCCACAACTTAGGACCATGAGTTCGAACTTATATGGATCCGTAATTGGACCCAATTAAAAATCGAAACATAAATTCAATTTCAAATCCAAACTTATTTAAATATCTAAATCTAAAATGAATCTCAAATCTAACTTTTAACGGGTTGGAACATCCGAAAATTTTTTAGCCCCAAGGTCGAGTCATTTATCATCAATGGCTAAGCCCATCCATCCAAGTTCACCAATTCAGCCTCAATTCAACGATTTCAGAGACCGGAAATCTCAAAAAACTCTCTCAATCAATCACACAAACATATCAGACCCCAAACCCGCCAACTCTGATTCTATTAGACGCCAAAACCGGGATCGAAAAAATCGAGAGAAGAGAGAGAGAGAGAGATGACTGTAGTCGTCGGCGCCATGAGATTCAGAGCTCGCGACTACAGTGCTGAAGAAGCAGCCTTTTCGCTCCCACGCACACCTACCGACGAATACGATCATCCTCTCGCCACCCGTCCTTCCACACATGATCAGGTTCCCATAATCAAAACGCCTTCTTCAACCAATCTCCTCTCAATCGCTCCATTTCATTCCATCAATTTGCGTTGTTTGGTTTCCCAGCAATCTTATACACTAGAATAGGTTTTTAGGAAGAAGAAAGTTTAATGCTTGTTGGGTCTATGATTGCACCCAACAGGTGGATTGCCCAAATTGATATTTGGGGTGTTCATGTTTATTGATGGTATCATTAGTTGATGATGATTCAAGTGGTTATACACTAGAATGAATAGCTTTTTATGAAGAAGAAAGTTTAATGCTTTTTGGATCTGCGATTGGACCCAACGGGTGGATTGCCCATATTGATATTTGGGGTGTTTATGTAAATTGATGGTATCATTAGTTGATGATGATTTAAGTGGTTGGCTTTCCCGAGAGGTTTGTCTAACCCCATTCACTGATTTCCTTTCAGTTCTCCTGTATCAACACACAACCACCAACTTTTTTTTTTTTTTAAACTTGGGAAGTTGGATAGAGTAGGTTCATTTGAGTAGCTTCTCAATTCATCTGATTCGAAGTTGGAGTTCAAAAAGTTTGATGAACTAATTCGTCTGTGCCCTTGCTTAAAATAATTTACTCTTGGTATAGTTTTACTTCAATTAGAGTTCGGCCCACAATTAGATTGATTATGTGTAAAGCACATGGTTAAAATAAAAGTCAAAGTAAAAATCCATGTTTTATTGGTGTTCAATCTTAAGGAGGACGGACTTTGATTGAAGTTAGATATGTATTGGTGCTAATGCAACTATAGGGGTGTAGGGCTTTGAGTGGCTTGAAGTTATAGGTAGGCATCACTAGAGGTTGTATAGGACTTGTCTTAGAGAACTACTTAAGTTTGTTAATGATTAGTGAATCAAACTGCGAACTGTTTGAACCGAACAATTTGCAGTTTGAAGGCCTTTTGAGCGAACTAGGAAACCATAATTGAGAGTTGAGACCGAAAAGTAAACTGATATATAAGCAATGAGTTTGTTTAGATCCTTGGACCTTATAAGATACTTTCAGTATGGAGGGTTCATCATTCTTGCCACTCCATGCACATGCACAAACTGACTTTAAAACAAGGATATTTTTTTGCAGGGGAATGAGGGTGGCTGGGGTTACATGGGATTAGGGTTGGACTCGACCCTTGATTTAGTGGCGTGAAAATCTCGAACTGTTAGATGGAGTGCATTTTTTCTTTATTTAAATCTAACGTTTATATTGGTCTAGTTATAAATAAAAAAAAACATTTATATTGGTCTAACCGGTGTCAAATTGGGGTGATTTGCCAATACCATCCAGGGGGAGGGGGGCTTGGATGTTGGGGGCAGGGTTTGTGTATGAGGGGTTGATAAGGGTTCTCTCTTGAAAATGCAACTCCCTTTAAGCTGTAAGTGTTCCCTCTTGAAAACTTTTTTATTTTACACACACCTACACTCATGATGGAGTGCACTTCCTTCGCACCATGAAAATGCACATTTCCCTCTCTCAGGCCACCAAGCCCGTCTATATTGAATTGGCCCCCTCACTGTCATTTCCTCCTTTTCCCTGAATTGGCACCATCCCAATTTGCCAGCCATTCTGTTGTTACTCACTGTTGAGAAAAACAAATGCCTTGAAGGGGCATAGATCAAACGGTTATGATGATTTGATGGAGCCATGTAGGGGCTGGCCAAATATAGGTTTGATCAGATTATCTTAGCAGTCAGCGGTCTTGATTTTAGGGTTCAAAATTTAATGGTTTTAACACAAGCAGTATTTATGTTTCCGTAAAAATGGGGTGAGTGCCAATTCATAGGATCGCACTAAGTGTGATTGGGTTGCATTGATCATCATTCAATACATTGGCTAGACTAACCAAAATGAGAGGGGCATAAACTTTTATACTTCTGCCTGGGATTTTTTGAGAATTTACTTTCATGCATACATGCATACGTGCAATACAAATGAATAATTATGTGTGTGTGTGTGTATTTATATCAGCTCTGCTTGACGAGAATTTGCTTGGATGCTATGTTAGGTTGATGATGTGGAAAGTGAGAAAGTTGATTTCTCTGATCCTTTAAGAGCACCTACTGTGGCTTTGGTTTCTAACCAGGATGTGCAGTATGCAAGTGAAAGTTACATAGGAGGGCTTTGTGATGAAGTTACTCTGTCAGCGAAAGAATGGGCTATTTTTAAGAGATCTTTAATGCAGAAGTTCTCCTTCACGCAAACAGTCTCTGTTTCTTCGGTGAGCTTATTATTCGCTCTCAAACAATAATGTTTAGAAGTTCGATATTCTTCGCTATGTTACGCCATGGCCTGATTAGACATGATGAGGGTATTGAATGCAGTTCTTTAGTTAATAATGTAAAGAAATGCTTTAGTAGCACATATCTTTAAGACAATTTTGCTTCTCACTTGTTTTAGTTGATCCTTTTTAATGGGTGATTTTGTTTAGGTTATGGAGAAATGTTATATTATTTTTGGTAATTTCCTAATTGACTAGTATATTTAGTTATTGGGTGGATTTATCATCTTACACTAAGAAAGATATCTGTAACCTTTCTGAACATTTGAGGTAGTTTTCCTTGCTTCATCTCAAGGACTTCTCCCTCTTCTCTTCCCTCTGTGGGGGAGTGCATTATCAGTTAGGGCCATTAGGCAGATCGAAGTCTGTTACATGCCACCTCTATATACTGTCCCTCATGCACTTTTTATTTCACTCCTGACTCCACTAAGCATCAATGGTGTCTTGGTCGCTGCTCAGCAATATGAAAGATGACTTTATACCAATCCAGTAGGGCTGAGGGGCTGACCTCATAGCATTTCAGCTGTATGGCTTGTTGGTGTTTCATATTGAGAATTTGGTGGTACATATTCTAAGTATTTCAGAACTCTGGAATTTGCCGTGACCATTATGTAATTCAATCATACTTGCCCTTGCAGATGTCTGATGTTTTAGTAAAAGGTGGTAAAGGTATGATTTATATATCTTGTTAGTATCTTGGCATTTGAACTTTAGCATTTCCGGTTTTATTTTAATTTTATTGATGCTTGATAAATAGTTAGTTAGTACAGATACAGCCATGAAAATTTTTCTTGATATACTTAATGAGGACTGAGGAGCTATGCAGTATCAGAAAAATCTTTGGCGGGCATGCATCTAGAGGAGTTGGATGATCCACAAAAAACTGCTGAAGAGGAGGTCAAAGTTATTACACGACAGGAGTATATTTCACGATTACATGAACTTAAAGACGAAATACGCCGTGCATGGCAAGCTGAAGATCGTGTAACATCTCTTAGGTTAACCATCAAGGCAAGGAAACCATCATTACTTGCAAATGTATCTATGTCCAAGGTTTAAGCTTATTGCATGAGTTTTTGTTCAGAACATTACTTGTGAATGTATCTATGCCCTTTGAGGTTTAAGCCTATTGAATATTGCATATGCTTGAAGTGAACATCATTATCTGTGGACATATCTATGTCCTTTGAGGTTTTGAACTATTTTGGAATATGATAGAATATGAACTTCTGTTTGATCTTCATTCTTTTGCTAAAATTGCTTTAACTAAGCTTCATTCCTATTTGCTTCTGTTGTTTTTCATGTTGCCGATCCATCTGAAGGCAATTACTTTGCTAAGACCAGGGCCAGTTCCCTGTGGTTTTCAGTTGCTAAATATATAATACATCACTTGAGTCCATATGTGGTCCAGAACTGGATACTGCATGGATATGACAAGGCACACCAAAAGCACCACAATGATACAATTTTATACATAAAATGAAGTATCAGATACAATCATACAACACAGTACAAATTGTAATAAACCATATACCAACCTAAAAGCTTAAGCTCATAGGTGGAAGGCCCAAACAAGTATATATGAAGCCTTGCCAAATGCATTACTAAGGCGATGTGGGATGTGGGGCTTTACTTTTACCAACACTCCCTCACGTGCAGGCCAGAACCCGCTCTGATACCATGTAATAAACCATATACCAACCTAAAGGCTTAATCTCATAGGTGGATAGCATTACTTAGGCGATGTGGGATGTGGGGCTTTACTTTTACCAATACAAATATGGTGCCTATTTTGGATATCGTAAAAGTGCACTATTCTTGGAGTATATTGTGGTGCATTCGGGACATGTGTACTGTCCAATTGGTCGGTCTGGACTTTGGACTCTCCATTAAACATTGGTAACTTTCCATGAGAGACTGTCATGAAAACACACTATTCAAATAATCTGATCCATCTGATCAAAGATCGATTTTGAGATGGATAAACGTTAGAATGGAAAATAGCACCATGCAAAAATCGAATTTTGTGCTGCTGATTGCTTTTGTTTTTCGAGAAACACTTTGATCATACAATCATAGACATAACTCCGCTGGGGCTTGGGAAATGGATTGTTATACCGCCATCTAAAGCAATTATACTATATGAAAGCCCAGCCTTCTAAAGCCAATTTTGACTGTAACCATTGATTTTGACCGGGAGTTATATACCTTCTTTGTAACTAACCCACATTATCCGGCCGCTTCCACATGCAACCACTCTACTTCTTCCCACTTTTCACTCTTTTCTTTTCAACCACTTCATTTCCATCCCAAATCTTATATACACTTACTCTACGTATACTCCTCTTTCCTTTCCACCCAACTTTTCTTACTCCATTTCTGCACCACAAACTCTTGGATTAAAAAAGAAAAAGAAAAAGAGGTACTGTCATAATCCTCATTTCTGTTGTTTTGTGTTGGTAAGTGTTTGACGATCATTCTATGTGGTTTGGTTTTTCTTTTTAATTGATTTTTATTGATAAGTATGCCCGTGCTTAGCAAGGGTTAGTGTGCTCTAACATATTAGGTGGATAGTATTCTCTGGTTGGTACTATTTTGATAATTGCCCATCTATGATGCCCAAATATGGCATGGATATTGTAGGGACGCACAATGGCTATGGCAGGGACACAAATTTTACACACAAAAATAAAAAATAAAAAAATGAAGATACAATATGACACGATATGTTGCCTATTTGGAAGTATCCAAGTATCATAGTATCACGTCGGTTGGCTGGACCATTTTTTTTTTTTTTTTTTTAGTAGGGACTATAGTGGTCTAGTTCAGTTGGTTGGACTATCTTTGCTTTAATTTATTGAGTGCATTTGGGCATTTGCCAAATAAATGTGTACATAAATATTCTCAGACTGTGCTTTTCTCTTATAAAAGTCGTACATGAAAGCTGTAAATGTTGATTTTTAGCATCTGTAGTTAGCATCACCTTTCAATGCTAACAATTCCATTGGAGTGAAAAAAAAAAAAAAAAAACACGGAAGAGAAAAAAGGGAAGTGGAACACTCAAATTTGAAAACTACCAGTTCTATCATTCAATGCTTGTTTAAGTGATAGGTGCATGCCTTCCTTGTGAATAGTAATTCCTAATTATAAAGGATACCCTCAATACAGTGTTATGGATTCATCCTTTTGGGCCTTATTCTTTGCATATGCTCCCAAGATGGTCTTTCCTACTTCAGTTGTCCATCAGTCAGTAAATGCATGGTCTCCAAATTTAGTTATATTTCATATGATACCAATTATAGATTCATGACATCCTAATAAATTTCTGATTTGTGAATTACTTTTAAATTCAGACAAACATGGGTATTTAAGTTCATGTGGTCTTTAATGTTTTTCTTTTTAATTAGGTTTTTCCTAGTACCTTCTGCTAATATACAAGAATGGGTATATAAGTGTTGAACAGTGCATTTCCTCTGAAATAATGCTTTGTTTTCAGTTGTGCAGGTTGCAAGACTTCTGTTGGACACATCTGTTTCCCAATTTTATCCTACTATATTTATTTTAGTTACAGAGGTTTTGGATATGCTTGGTGATATGGTGTGGGATCGTATCAAAAGAAAGGCAGAATATGCTGATGATGGAATGTTAATTTGCCCTTTGCCAGGTATATGATTGCCATACATCTGTCTTCAATTTATATGCTTTTCAAGCAGTCAAACTGCATCTATAAGATGGAGTTTCTTGATTCCAGATATGGATGTAGATATGTATGGGTATGACATTCCTGAAGTTTTAGCTGTAGATGGTTGTGATTTGTTAATGTTAATAAAAGTAGTAACAGTCATATAAAAGAAAACATCTGGACACATACATACATACATATATATATATATATATATATATGGAGATGCTCCTATGAGAGCATCTCTCACCTTACTATGAGAGATAAGGTGGGGGCCCTCACATTCATATCCAATGCTAACAACTTAAATGTGAGGGTCCCCACCCTTATCTCTCATATAAGGTGAGAGATATCTCTCATAGGAGCATCTCCCATATATATAGGAGAATATTCATGTGCATCCATCCCTCACCATAGAGTGAGAGACACTTGACACTTACATAATTGGAAATATTCATGTGCAAAAGAGGAAAAGCCATATATGGTCATATGCAGAAAAAGAATGTTCATGTGCAAAGAGGGAAAGCCATGTCAGTGTCTCTCACCCTATGATGAGGGATGGATGCACATGAATGTCCTCCATATATATATAGGAGATGCTTCTATTAGAGATATCTCTCACCTTAAATGAGAGATTGGGTGGGGCCCCCCACATCTATATCCAATGCCAACTACTTAAATGTGAGGGCCCCCACTCCTATCTCTCATATAAGCATCTCCATATACATATATATATGTATGTATATGGAGATGCTCCTATGAGAGTAACTCTCACACTGGGGGGGGGGGGGGGGGGGGGGGGGACCCATTGCATCCATATCAATGCTAACAGGCTAAATATGAGGGTCCCCCCCCATTCTCATAGTAGTATGAGAGCTACTCTCATAGGAGCATTTCACACACACATTCATATATATATATATATAATATAGATATATATAGAGAGAATCTCCCGAGGCAATGGTCATGGTGGTTGATGAGCATTCCGGCTTTGTGGGCTCCCTTGAGAGATTATTCACCGCCCACGTGTGTGTTGGTTTTTTTTTTTTTTTTTCAGAGGGTGGGGGGTGGATGGAAATTAAAAAAAAAAATCTCAAAGGTCAAATCCAATGGTGGATACAGCTTGGATTAATTTTGAACTAGGTTTGATGTTCATGGTTTTGAAAATTGGCAAAGTCTGAATTGACTTGGACTTGGTGCCTATCTTGAGTTGAGTTTGGCTGTCCAAGGAGTACTTTTCCCTATTTCTTGTCGTCAGATAATGTAGGAGGCTTTTGGGATCCTTTTACATCAATTTTGGAAGATTGAAATCACATTTTCAAGAAGATCTAAGCATTTAAGGGTTGGAGGTATTGTTCATCTGACTGAATGAAATCCAAATAATGTGACTGCTTTTTATTACTTAAAATCATTATAAATAATTAGAACACACGTAATGTAAATTCAATAGATTTAAAATAAGTCATATATGTACAGAATATATGAATTGCAGCTTCAGTGGGGATGTGCAAAGAGCTGAAACTCCAATGGGAATTGAAGCTTAGGAGATACCACAAAAGGATTCATTTTGATACCTTTCCTTGATAACTTGTAAAGATAGAGAGATTGAGGAAGATGTCAAAACTAGAATAGGAGTGGGATGGTTGAAGTGGAGACTTGCTTCCGGAGTGCTTTTCGATCGACTCATTTGAGATGGTTTGAACATGTCCAACATAGGCTAGCATTGGTATCGTTGTGAACTTTTTCTACAGGAGATAAATTAAGAGAGACTTGTTTGAGATGGTTTGGACATGCCTAACGTAAGCACTAATGGTGTCATTGAGGAAAAAAATTTCTATGTATGTTGATGGCCTACCAAGGAAAAGGGGTAGGCGAATGAGGAATGAATGGGAGTAAGGATAGATTTGAAGAAGTGCAAGATTGGAGAAACAAGATTCGTGTATCCAACCTCGACATAGTTAGGACAAGGCTTTGGTGATGATGACAATGATGTGGTTTAAATTCGTTGGACATCATTACTCTATTTTTAAGATTTTTAATTCGTAAGCCTTGTTGGTGCTAGTCTGCTAGATCACAAAGAGTGAGTTGGGAAGAAGAGTGGGGAGCGTCGGGATGAGAGCTGATATGGGTCCTGTGTGGGCTGTTGCAAATGTTCTAAAACTTGGATTGAACCGGCTAGTTAAATTGAAATTGGTACCTTGATTGGTCTTGTTAGATCAAACCCAGAGTACCACCCAAAAAAAAAAAAAATGAAGGTGAAATAAATTATTTATTTATTTATTATTATTATTTTTTACATTATGGTTGAGCACAATAAACATATTGAAATTGACTGCTACCATCTTCAGACCAACATTATTCGTCCGGCCTTTCTTCGCTCCACTGGCCAGCTTGCTGATTTCTCCACAAAGTATCACTCATCATTCAGTTCTTGCTCTTATTCATGATCTCTCAATGCATAGCTTATGCACCATGAGATTGAAAAGGGAGGGTTGAGCACAGCAAATGTGAGATCCCAATTGTCTAGGCTTGCTCATCTTGCTTGCTTGTCTTCAAGGGGGCTTGGACTACACTAAGTCCCACGTCAGAAATATCCTAGTCCCGACCCTGGGCTTATTTGTCAAACTCCGTCTTAACTCAACGTGACACATTTTAAAGCTGTTCTCGGGCGGGAGCAATACTAAGATGGGTGACCGCCTTAGAAGTCTTCACGCATGCACGTGGCCCAAAGCGGACAGTATCACGCTGAGTTGGGTGGCTCTGTGACAACAAACATACTGAAATTGATGGTCATCATCTTTGAACAATTGGACCGGCTCTTTCATCTGATCTGTCTTCCCTCTACAGGCTACCTTGCTGATTTCGTCAGCAAGTATCACTTGTCTTCTTGGCGGTTCTTTCCTCCTGTTCACTGTCTCTCAACTCTTAAGTCTCAATGCTTACCTTCTGCATCATGAGGTTGAAAAAGAAGGAAGATGAAGAGAGGAGAAGGGGGACCCTTTTTTTTTTATCTTTTGGGCGTAGGTGTATTGTAAAGAGGCTACATTACTTGGTGCTCCTGTACAGATATCAATGCAAAGGGATCACAGTTTCGTTTCTCCCATAGAACACTCTATCATGAGGATTTTTCTGCTAATAGCTCTTGTATTTCCCCATATTTTTGTGATTCTAATTGTAATCAAGATATGCTGTACAAATCATATCTGCAAGGATACAAGTAGCCATTAAAAAAAAATCACATCTGCAAGGAAAGGTAGCAATATAAACAGTGGCCATGTGATCACATTGATCAGATTCCATTCTCTTTGCAAGTGTCTTTCTTGTTCTTTAGTTTGAGCAACTTACAGAACATACTTAAATATGATTGTACATTTTTTCATAATCTCTTTACCTACGTAGTTTTCTTTGAATGTTTGTATAAAAATTAAATTGTTGATTTATTTGCAATGCAGGAGTTGAAGCCTATTTGAGTTTTCAATGCCCGCTTTATTTTCATTAGTTGTGGTTGAAATCTCTATGAAACAGCTAATACTACTAATACTTGGGTTTACTTATTTCTTTTGAATTGGTTGTTATGAAACCCTGCTTGTCTGTCTGCAGAAAATTTTAAAGCCGCTGATGTTTCTCATGATGCCAAGGAAACTTGTAATAACTGGTTCTGCAAAATTGGTTCTATACGTGAGCTTCTTCCACGAATGTGAAGTCCCTGCACTATTTCTTTTTTTATTTTTTTACCCTTAATAAATTTGTCTTCTCCTGTGATGTCACCCATTTAGTTCCAGCAAGGCATTGTTTGCGAGAACTTTTAAATTTTTGTCAACCACTATTCTAAACTCGGGTGTTTTTTTCATCTTAGTAAATTTTCCTTAACCTTCGTTCAGACAAGAACCATTAAAAAAATTTAGTATATTTTCATCTTGGAAAATAAATGGTACATTGTTCTTGCTGACTGTTAGTTTATTACTAAAATGTATCCCATACAAGTATTTGAGGGATTTCATTGTTTTTTTAATAGTATCCTGGTTTTCTACCAATAGGAAAGGTGATGCAATCCTAGGGTTAGGATCGCAAGTGCCGGAGTACAGTTAGGGTTACTAGGGAACAATCACATGAAGAAGATTACTCTCCAACGATAAACCCACAGAAGGGAAAATCCTATTAACTCCAATCTGAGATCATGGATCTCTACAATGCCATATTTATAATAAAAGACACTTAAGGGCTAAGAAAACAATCCTAATCAAACTAGGAAACCAAAATAAGAATCTTATCCAAATTAGAAACTAATCCTAATTACAATCTTTGCTAAAATTAAAACTAATAACAATTAAGAAAATCTCTTAAGTGTCAATGGGTTCCACGTGTGGCCCACGAGTGTGTCTCACGTTAGCTATTGGTGCTGTTGCATCATTCCCCCAGGCTGGAAAAGAGTTCAACCTCGAAATCGGTTCTTCTTTTTTATGTTGCTTTTGTATACATTGTGTACTTGAAGTACTTCCTTGGTGAAACGAGAACTTGATCCTTTCTTTGGTAGTGCCGGCTTCATAGGACGGAGTGTTACTTGCTTTTCACCATGCATGTGTGTGTATTGCCGCGCATGCCATTAGTTCCATTCTTGTCATATGTCGAGTGGTGAACTTGATCCTTTCTTTGGTAGTGCCGGCTTCATAGAACGGAGTAACTTGCTTTTCACCATGCATGTATGTGTGTGTATTGTCGCGCATGCCATTAGTTCCATTCTTGTCATACATCCACGGGTGACCCAACAAGATATCACCACTATCCATGGTACCACATTACACCAAGAGCTTGAGATTTAATGTTCTGATAAGTGATAACTGCCTCCATCAATGACTACCGTGCATTCTTGACCATTGACTATTCCTTTTAAGCGAAAAATATTATTTTGCAACCATTTCTTCTCAGTAGCTGTTGTAGTCTCTTTGATGACCATGAGAGGCTAAGACCCTTCTCGGGCCCAACGTTCTCCACCTCCTCTCTTTCATCCTCTTTAGGATCATCTTGAGTATCTTTCACATCACTTTCATTCTCAATGAGGTGGATGCGTTTGGGACTTTCCATTGCACGGTGCCCATGTTTTTTGCAAATAAAGCATCTGATCCTATTTTGCCCTTCGGGCTTGGTGAAAACTTTCTCCAATGAACTACTTGGTTTAGAATCTTGTAGTGATGAATTCTTTTGCACAACCCATTTAGATGCATTAAATTTCCTAGCCTAATAATTTGCAATATCCTCGGCCTTGATAGCATGTTGGACGTTCTCATCAACATTATCAAAATGTTTGAATGTGGGGATATGTTGTATGTCAAGTCTAAGCCCATGAAAGTATATGTCAACTAAGACACCATCATCTTCATTCAAGTCACAACGAGCTTGCATGGTCATGACGTTCTCAGAATACTCAACAACTGTCTTAGATCCTTGTTTTAAATCTTGAAAACTTGAACGCAGATCTCTTACATAATTCACAGGGAAGAACTTTTGCTTCAACAGATTCTTCATCTCAACCCATGTGACAACGGGGTCAATGTTTTGATTCTGTCTCTTCTTTTGCAACTCGGCCCACCATATCGCAGCATAATTGCGAAATTGAGTTGCCACTAGGGTGACTTTATGACCATCTGTCTTGGCTTGTGTGCAAAAATATTTTCAACACATACTAACCAATCCATGAATTCATTTGGCTTTAACTTTCCATCATATTTGGGAATCACGAGTTTAATTCATAAATCATGATCAACATTGACTGCATGTGGATCTTGTCGATTCCGATTATGTCCCCCATCATCTCGGTGATTATCCCCACGCCGATTATTTTTCAAATTGGCTAATCGGGTTTCCATCATTGCAAGAGTTGGTTAGATTTGAACCATCGCTGCGGATAGTTAAAACTAATAACAATTAAGAAAATCTCTTAGCATCAATGGGTCCCACGTGTGGCCCATGAGTGTGTCTCACGTTAGCTATTGGTGGTGCTGCATCATTAGGTGTTTATACTAAATGGGAAAGATTTTACTAGGACATTCTAGAAAATCCCATCGGTAAGACCGAAAAAGTTCCAAAATTTGTGCCAAATACTTTGCATTGTATGTCAAAATGTTTATACTTTATTGCCTTTATGCTTTTATCATTGAATTTTGTAAAACTGGTTGACGTGGTTTTTTTCCGCCTTCCTTTTTATTCAATTTCATTCATGTTTCAGATATCTTGAGCTAGCCATTTTGCGATGTTGGCGTTTCATGCAAGACAATTCTTCTGCTGTTATCCACCGCTTGACTATGATGATGAGAGGTTTAGCTGATCCACTTGCTTCTGCCTATTGCCATCTGTATATGGCACAGTGTGCACAGACATTGCCCTTAAGGGATATGGGTACACCAACTAACTATTTGGCCATTTGATAGTTAGCTTATGTTGATAGGTGTATTATTGCTTACCATCTACATGGGTTATCTAGCAATCTCTTTGTTTGTTTATTTTAGTGAATCACATATTTCATGTCTAGGTCTTAACTTTTTTCTTCCCCTCTATCCAACAGGATTTCTCGTTACTTCATTCAATGATATCACCATTCTGTTGACACGGATTATCTCAGGGAAGGGGAACAGTCATGCTAAATCGAAACTTCTTATTACCTTGTTGGAGCCTACCATTGAGTGGATTATGAAAGGCATTTTCAAGGATGCTTCTAAGGTTAGTAATGGAGTTGTGCCTATTAAGAATTATGAAATGCATTTTTTGGGGTATGCCTGTTGAGGTTATTTTGTTGAAGTGGGGGGGGGGGGGGGGGGGGGGGGGGGGGAGTTATTTCTCCCTGGCTTTTCCCATCTTTCTTCTGGACTTTTTGCCTGCTTAGGAGCCAGCTTGGCTCCTTTTTTGCTCTGTTTTGGATGGTGTTTTTTGTTTTCTTTGTATTTTTCTTTGCTTTTCACTTTATCCCTTTTTTTACTGCTTTGCTCAGATTAATACACTTTACTGTTAAAAAAAAAAAAAAAAGAAGGTTAGTAATGGAGTTAGATGTGAAAGTTGCTGCTGATCTTGTGCAATCATTTTATTTTGTCTTATTGCTCTACTGGAGAATATTACATGATTCTAATTTCTGATTAATATAACAGTCTACCTTTCAAACTTCAGAAATTGGGATGCATTATGTCTCAAGTTGCTAACCAATATACCTAAAATGCCTAGGCGTTAAAAGGTGCGGCAAACTAACTACTTAACAACCCCCCGCCCCCACGTTCCGCCCAGGCTTGAAGCACACACCCTCACAATACGCGGCATGGGGCCCTTTTGCCCTGCGCACATGCGCCCGCACACAAAACGCAGCACGTGATCTTTTTTGTCCTGCGCGGAATCGAACCCGGGACGTGTTGGCTCTGATACCACCTCAAGTTGCTAACCAATACACCCAAAATGCCCAGGCGTTAAAGGTGCGGCGAACTAACTACTTAACATTATGTCTAAGTCTATGAATAAAAATTACAAAAAAAAAAAAAAAGCTCGATCCTCTAAGCTTTTTTTTTTTTTTTTTTTTTTGTTTTTGTTTTCGCTATGCATTGTTATCTAAATGTTGTCTCATTATTGCTGTATCAGTATCAACTATGTCAATTTTGAGTCTTTTGATTTGTCATTTAGACAGTGGTGCGTTAGAACCTCATTCAGGAAATTGTATTTTAATAATGTTATTATTACCAGTTCTATTCTAAGTTACAGTATGCTTGTATATTATCAGTGTATTGTGTTGGACATGATAGTTTTTATACAAGTACTAGATACTCATAGGATACTTACAGAATGTGCTTTAGCTAATATATGCTTTCTTATGTTTGTTATATTTGAGTTCATAATGATCTCATTATACTTCTGGCATGAGAAATACAGAATGCTATAGAAATAACTTCACTGTAAAAAACTTTATAAAATGAAGTCATGTTTCACATAGCATGCTTGAAGAACTATTACTTTTGTTAAATGAAAGAAAAAAGCATATGTATATCCTTCTGTATAAATCAGAAAATATACCTGATTAGTTTGTTAGGAATAGGAGACTTGCTTTTGGAGTGCTTTGTGATCAGCACATACCAACAAGATTGAAAAGAAATTTTTATAGGACAATTGTTAGACCAAACTATGATATGTGAGCAAAACGTTGGCCAATCAAGAAGCAACACATGCACAAAATGAGTGTAGTAGAGATGAGAATGTTGAGATTGACATTTGGTAAAACTAGGGAAGATAGAATAAAAAATGAGTGCTTTTGGGAGCATTAAGGGGTAGTTGCAATAGGGGATAAATTAAGAGAGACCCGTTTGAAATGGTTTGGACATGTCCAACGTAGGCTAGCAACGACACCATTGAGGAAAAGTTTTTCTATGCAGGTTGATAGCCCACAAAGGAAAAGAGATAGGCCAAAGAGTACATGAATGGAAGTAGTATGGACAGATATGTAAGTGCACCCTATCTAAGGATTTAGCTTAGATTAGCTTGGCATGGAAAAACATAATTCATGTAGCAGACCCCAACATAGTTGGGACAAGGCTTTGACCATTTCTGGATATAGGGAAATGGGGTGCCATATGACTCATCCTTGTTTCCTATATCCTTCAATTATCTGTATTATACATCATAGTTTTTTTGGGCTTAATATGTTTGTGCATTCTAGCCACACTAACATAGTTTTATGGAAGTGTGAAATTATTGCAATTGCCATGATAATTATTATCCCGCAATATCAAACTGCTAGTACATTATCATTATTATTGGCATTTGCTTTCTTCTTATTTGGTTGAGTTCAATCAATTGTGCAAGGATGGTGAATTTAGACTAGGAGTCAATAAGCCGACAGTAGCTAGTGGCTGGACTGCGAGTCTACGACAGCCATGAAATTGGGGTTGAGCTGGAGGAGTTGTACATTGGTTGGAAGATTGCCATACCAAAACTTCTTTGAAGTGATGTATTATCTATGGTAGATGATGGGTTTTGCCACTAGCATTGACTTTGAAAACTTGCAAAGACCGATAAAAAAATGTGAATACATTCGCTAGCATGAAATACTTAACTCATATATCTTTTCAATTGGTGCCTTTTACTTGATATAATTCCTCTGTTAGTTATTTACCGCACATACATTAGGTACACCTGCAAAATATTGACATTCCATTGGTTGCAATTTCTATTTAAAGTGGAAGGTGAATGATATTTTGTTAGAGCTTGGGCTACGGAGGGATATGTTGAAATTGAATGGGGCTTCTCCATGTATTTCTATAGTTCTTCATCATCTTTTAAAGGAACTTCCTGCTGAAACCGTTAAAGTTAATGTTTTGGACATTATGCAACTTATTGAGGACTGTAAAGATATTTCATTTGATCAGGTATGATTCACATGATCTTCATGCCATGCATGCTATTTATTTTCTTTTGCTAAATATGAGTGACAAAGGTTATAAGTTTTAGTTTTTCCCTTAAAAGCAGTTTTTGATAAGGTCATAAGGTTTAGTTTCTCCTTTAAAAGCAGTTTTTGATACTTTATAGTGCAGTATTTGAACTACAGGTTGCTTGGATTCAAACTCTATGAAAGTGGACCCCAAAAGGAGTCTGTTTGTGTTCTACTGGATAAGGTTTTTCAGGTATTTTATTTTATGTTTCTTCCATTATGGTATGTAGTAAATGCATTTCCCCCCTATTTCGTTACTTCTAGTCTTTGTGAAAAACCCATATGTAAATATCTTAGAGAGATGGTTGAAATGGGTTGTTCGCCCTTGTTTGGGTCAAGCCATTTATATGACTCGAGTAATAATCTTGAGCATTTTTGGTCCTTCTGCATATTCGGCAATATGAGATTCCAAATAGAGTCAGCGAGCGTCATTGTCTTGGTGAAAGATACAACTCAAATAGTTCCGCATATCATGAGCTTTCTCATGCATTCATAATTGTAGGTTAAGAGTAATTGATGGAGTAACAGAACTCAAAAGACGACTAATTACTCGAGCCTTTTGGGCATCCCAGGTTTTCTAACTGTCAGATGATGTATTTTTTTCAGTTTGCTCTGCTGATCCATCCAAAATATCCCATAATTTTTTTCCTTCAACGAAAACAAGGAAATGGAATTTCCAGAGAATAATTTGCCTGTGAATTGTACGGGCAAAATTTCATTTTTATCCACCATTAGTTCAGGTCAAAATCTCAAACCAGATGCCCACAAGAAACATCTTGAACTGGTTCTGAAACAGAAAAAGTCAGACGACCCTGACACTCTGTTTGGAAATGGCTAAAATCCCTTTAAACAAGATGATCTCTCTGATCAGAGATGATCTCTCTGATCAGAGATGTTAGGCTCAAAGAACACAAATATATGCACCATGGGCCAGAGTTTCAGCACAAACAGCCAAGAATCACAGAATTTGGATGGCTTAGACCAAATTGATCTGAGAAAATCCATCAGGAAAGAACATCCTCTGTGAGCTCCAAAAGATCTGCAAAAATAATTAGAAATCTTGCTTGGGGCAGTCAAAATCTTCTGCAGGAAGAAGACTGGAATGATGTTGATCTGAGATGGGGCCACCGTGATCAGATGATCACATGCATAGTGATGTTGCAGTAGAACTTCAGTCACCTTTGGAACAATGTAGCAACGTATTTAGTGTTTTGAGGGCTTTGATACCAAGATAACTGAACCCATATGCATTCAATCAAAGCAATAGAAAAGAGAGATTGGAGTGAAATGAGTTTGTCAGGTGCTTGAGTTGATCCCTTTATATACCTCTTTAAAAGAATAATTACATCCTATAATTATGTCAATCATAATCCTTAATCCAGGAAATCAACTATCTAATCAAATCCAAAATACTCTACACTATTACAGCAGTATGTTCGAGCTTCTCGTAGGTGACATTCTCCATTTTTGGTATGGTACTTTTGTTGTGTACATATTTTGGTTTATTATCATTTTCACAGATAAGAACATATGAAAAGTGGCTCGTGGCATTAGTGAACCCTTTATTACATATCTCTATTGTTCCATTTGTTTCTGGTTATTCTTTTTTGTAGAGTGCATGAGTGGTTCATAGTAGTATACTGATTGCAGGCAGTTACTCAATATAACAATCTTGACGAGTATTTGAAAGTTGTGGATGCTTACTTGGATATTGTCCTTCAATATCAGATGGTAAGTTTTAAAGAAGTGTTATGTGGAACCACCCCTTCCTTTTATGGTGTTATCTTGTCTCTGATTTTTTCTGTTTTCCTTTTTCTTTTTAGTTCTTAAGTTTTGTCTTGTCAAGTTGTCATATCCTCTATATTTGGATAGGTTTTATGCTGTATTTATATGTTTTGGGCTCTACTGACATTTGTTTTTATATTCTGATGAATGACTACTCAATAAATTGAGTTGATCCTTTTATCTTGTATTTTTCTTTTCAGGATATTTGACTCTCTCTCTCTCTCTCTATCTCTCTCTCTCTCTCACACACACACACACAGAGTCAAGCATTGTGATGTTTGATTCATCGGTTGACTCTATTTGGTCCTTGGAATGTAAAACATTAAGGACGTATTTGTGTAGCTCCACGGAAGAGGAAGCACATGTATGGAAGTGGAAATGGCATGCACCAAACATCCCAACACGTATGGAAGGGGAAAAAGCATTTCCTCTTCTGTGCATCCCTAAGGGCCCAGTTGCCTCGTCCCTCTGAATCCTAAGGAAATGAGGGTTTAAAGGGAGATAAAATGTCTCTCTTCATATAAATGATTATTTATTGTATTGCTTAATGTATTGCATTTTAGCCAATGTAATTTCCCGCTTTCATGATACTAGGAGAATTTGATCCGGATTTTTGAGCCGTGAAACTATGGTCTGGGCCCCATTCATGGGATGCTCAATATCTTTTTGTCATGTGACCTAACTTGCTTGCATCTTAAATAAGCGTTATTCAGTGAACATATGGCTTAAGTTCTTTTGCTTTAGCTGCAAATTTCTGTAATTTTATCTATATTTTTAAGGTAGATTAGCTGTTCTTTTTACTGGCTTCCCTCTTTCTTTACAGCATCTTCTATCTCATGGGTGTTCATTTGAACTGTGTCATAACGATACCTGATATTTAACTTGCAGTTGCAGTAGTCACTGTGAATTTATAAAATTATAATGCTTCACCATTTTGTTAGACAGCTTTATGCCATCCTGCTAATTTTTGTAGTGCTCCTTCAGCCTAAAAGTTGTTATCTTAATTACAGGATAACTACCTTAGTATGATACTAGATGGGATTTCATTACGGGCATGCAATAAGAAAGTCACAGAAGATGAATTGGGCAGTCTGCAATCTGTTTTAATCAAGCTTCTCACTCACTTCAACTGTTTGGAAGATGCATTTGCTTTGGTAAGATTCTTTCTGAGCTGCAGTAACAACAGATAACATTCACATCTTTTGAGCATGCAATATCTTATATTCAGAGCACGACTTAGTATTTATCAAGAAAAATATGCGCTACAGCTGAAAGAGGTCCATGAGATCTCTGGTCACACCATCTTTGGCTTAAAAGTCAGCTTCTTGGAAACAAAGAACTTCAGTACAATATTATAGAAAAAGGGATCACTATGGCACAAAATTCTGAATAAGATGGTACTGGCCAATTTTGTTCTATTTCGGCTGGCAAGGCCAAAATGTTCCACTTAGTCATGAATGCTCCAAAAAGAACTGCAACAGTCTGCTGAAAACTTAAAGAGAAACAGGTAGAAAAGATAAGAATAGCGAGAAAATTGCAGCCCATTCAGATCACAAGGAAGGGGTTTGAAACCCAAACGTTACCCTTTCTTCACATACACATCTCTGGGGTACTGATTTTCTGAAAGACATCCAAAAACAGCTGAGGGGCTGCTTGCTATTTCTTTTTCTGCTAAACAAAAAGGCTCCATCCCTAAAGTAAATCCATGTCACTCATCCAGATGTCTTAACAAAGGAGTCAATCCAAACCATTCATAATGGGTCCCAACTCCCACACATGCGATCATACACCTCCAGCCAAAAATTGGTCCACAGTGTAATTTTCTTGTTCTTCAGTGTATATGGGCCAATCTGCATCATCCCACCCAAAGGAGAAGAAAAAAAAAACTCTCTAGATTTCCAGCCTTTCTGACTCGTTCCGGTTGGATCCGACCCCATTTCAGCTGAATAACAGAATTTTGGAGTTATTTATGTATTTATTTATTTGGTTTTATTTTCACTCTTTTTTTTTTTTTGAATGGTAAGGTTATGTAGGAAACCAACATTAAACCCGCCCGGCTTAAAAGCTATGGTGCCTGGATACTTCAAAATAGGCAATGTCTCGTGTCATAATTTATCCATACTTCACTTTTTATGTGTAAAATTCATGTCCTTGCCATACCAATTATGTGTCTCTGCCATATCCATGTAGTATCTGGGCATCGTAGCTTAAAAGGGATTATATGCTTACTCATAGATATGCTTTAAACATTCATATATCATATATGTGCCTAATTGCTTCGTTAATTGTTTTGAGAGACGAACATAAAGAAGTATCCTAAGATGGAGAACTATCAAAAAGTAGTTTTCAAGATAACTTACAATTTTGCTAATCAAATTCTATGCCATCAATTTGATGCAATCTTTCAAGATAACTTATACATACATTGTTGTTTTCCTTAACAAAATGAAAATATCTTTTGATGTGATCTTGTTAATTATTTGCAGAACCATTTTACAGAAATCTTGGATGTGATGTATGGAAGTGCTCGCAACATTGTCAACATGCATATCCTTACCAAGGCAACAAGGTGCATCATTGAAATAATTGTTTCACCACTCTAACCTATTTGAGACAGGAAAAAACAATTTCCATTTTTTGTGTGGTAGACATAGCCAAGACTAAGCGTAATATGCATGGTAATACCATTCGAAAAAAAATAAACTTTGTATTAGATATTAAAGACTATCGTGGATCAATTTTGCAACCCTAAAGAACCAATATTAAAGACTAGTTCATTTTAAGTTCGAAGTATCGCAAAAAGTGACAAGGGCCTGTAGCACAATTGGAAAGTGCTCAAAGTTGCAACTGCAAGGTTGCAGGTTCAAGACATGTTACCATTCAAGAAAAAAGAAGCAGAATTTTCTTGATATATATAATTATATATATATATAGGAGTCTCGCTGGGCGAAGCTGAAACATATAGCATATTAGTGGTATCACTGACCCTACCAAATACATCAGTGAGCCATGGATTGTGTGCCAAGAAGTAAGCAACATTTGGCATCTCTTGCCATCCAATCTAATATGATGAATCATGAAAGTGATGATCGAAAGGAAACCATTTGTACTCTCCATATGGGTGCCTTGGAGACAGCTTTAAATATCCAATGGGGCTGATTTTTTGTCGAACCTTAATCCACAGCTGATGCAGCTAGCGTATCAATCCAATCTCAAGACTGATTTGGACCAGGTTATGCTGCTGCTGCCTGATAGTAGTTTGTGTCTGCCACACTCTCACCTTCAATGAACAAGCAACAGGACTAACAACACCATGCATCGGCAACTTAAGGAATGAAAGAAAACATAATTTCTGTTTGTTTTTTTGTCATCCAGAGCATGCCATCGACTATCCTCTCTACTGCAGCTTTTAAAGAAGAGAAGTTAGATTGGAAAGATCCCCCCCTTGATCTCATTACACCCTTGATAAGAGCATCTAAATTAAGACCACAATCTACTAAGAAAAGCAAATAAAGAAAGAAAACAATGGTATTACTGACTGTCAGCCATGGCTATAAATGCACAGTCGATACTGTTACCACACCCAAATTCTCTCCCTTTTTCTGATTTTAAGCAATTAAATCCATCCATCTTGCCTGAGATCTTTAGTTTCCAACTCATGTATGAATGTAGAGAATCCAGCATTTACTTGGAATTAGAAATCATGTTTTGACGACTTGCATATGGGGCCCCACATGGCCCCACCGAATCTGATGGCGGACCCCACCATTTGAAAGCCAACCCTTAGGGGACCCGGGGGTAGTGGCTCCTTATGCATTTGAATCCCTTGTGGCCTCCAAAATCAGCCTCCAAAACATGACACATGAGTCTCACAACAACTTCTGGGTTTTTCTGAAAATTTGTAAAACAACACCTGTTGTTTCTTTTTATATTGAACAGCCCCTGTTTATTCAATCATCACATGTAAGGGACTGTTCTGGGTTCTTTTCTGAAAGATGGGACTTTCACACATGGGTTTGGACCCCATGCACTCGATCAAATACATTCATGAAAGCCAAAGCCTTTTCAATCACTTGATCTGGATCATCATCCCACCTATGCATTTGATAGGGACAGTGGACCCCACCAAGATGTCATGTTGCTTGGTTGAAATTTCATTTTCGGTACAAATAAAAAAACAGCTTTTATCTATTTACATTTTTGAAAAATGGAATTTTATATGTATAATTATATAAATAGTAATGTTGATGGTGGTGTGCACGTACTTAGGTGAAAATACTTTTGATATTCAATTTAATTAGAAAATACTGTCTCTTAGGTCAAAGAGACAAGCAGTGACTTCACCGTTCACAATTCACAGTCCACACACACAATTTACTAGGTACATGTCATTGTATTAAATCCCTTATTTATTCCAGTACTCTTAAGACTTGGAGCAAAAGACCATTGATCCCAATTTTTTTTCTTCAAAACAATAGAAACATGTAACTCCTTCAACAATTTGTTTATTGCTTTTGCTATAAAGGATTATAGAGGGTATTCATCCTTATTTGCTGAAATCAAATTTTAATATGCTAAATTATTTAAGCAAGTTTATTTGCAACATCGTGAATGGTTGCTCACTTGTTTGATCATCTCATTGTCATTGGGCCACCTCACCAAGCTGCTGTACCTTGTAAGTTAATATCCAGTAGTTTCCCTGCTCATAGTCAGTCTTCTGTCAGGTCCCACAGTTCCCACTCGTGCCTTTTCAGAAATGAAGTTATCCTTTACTAAGTGAATGCCAGGCAGGGTATTTTTGGAGGATCTTGTAACCATCTGGGTGCTACCCCTTTGTTAGTTCAGGAAAATGTGCATAGCTTTGAGAGCCATAGAAGCTTTGAATGGTAATAGTCTGAGGGAAGGAAGCTGTTATTTTGATTGGCAAGGTTTGGGTGGAGTAGAAGAATTATTTATGAAATTGTTGATACCAATTGATACTTAATGGTTGTAAATTGATAACTTAAGAGTTGATGTATCTAGTTTCCCTACTTGTCTCTGAAAATATTTCTTATGGTTTAAAAATGTAAGTATTCCATCAATTTTATCATGTCTAAATTTTATTTCACAGGAATGGATGCTTTTGTGATCCCACGATCATTCAGTTGCTTTTTGAAATCTCTCGTACTCTTCATGATAGTTTAGACTTTTCAAGCCTTAAAGGTGATGATCATCAACAGTCGGCACGCCTCATTTCTCGTTTTGTTCAGATGGTAAATGCTTGTTCTGCTCTTAATAACAATGTTATTGTTTCAAAGTTCGTGGAGTGACATGCTCATGCACTACTTAGGTTGACTTTGGTCCTGATTTGGAACGCCATTTGACTTTTCTAATTGAATGCCGCAGAGCTTTTGGTAGTATTAATGAAATCCAGGTTTGTTTTCACACATACCTTGATACTCTCCAGTGGATTTGTTCAGACCCAGCATTATATATTTCACTACAAATTGTGTTTTATTCTTTAAAGTTTTTTACTTTTTCATTTGTCTGGAAAGCATGAAAGATAAGCATATTTCCACATTTTCCTTATTAGTGCATGTTACACTGTTCTAGAACTGAATTTGAGTTTCTATTTAATAGTTAGTTTGTCAAAGGATGTAAGTTTAGCTTATCCATATTCCATATTAATTCAATCTTGCAAATGAAACTTTTAATTTTACATCTCAGATGAAATATTTAAGCTTATGTACTTTCTATTTTTATAAATATGAGAGAGCATGGAACTATAGATCTTAAAAATATGCATGCTCAATTTAGTGGATTGATGTGCTAAAATGAAGTAACTAGTGCACTGGTTCCCTTTAAAGGAGGTCCTGGTGTAAGTCTTATCGATTGTGGTTCTTCTGCCTGAAATGCATACCAAAAACATGCTAAGCGGAAGTGGTGCAAATGTGTAGACCCTCAAGTAATGCTTCTTATCTGTTCAAATTCCTCAGGAGATTTGTCATATTTCTCCGATGGTTTAGTTTAGTTTTCTTTCAGTCATGTGCCTTCTGGCACTAATGATGTGGTGGATAGTTTGGATGTTGGGCCAGTTGGGTATTCCTCTGGGACTGTTGGAATTTGATGCCTCAGCTTCTCTTGATGTAGGGTCGTATTAAGTTCCCTAATGGTTCATCCATTTTATGTTGCCCATTCCTATTATCCTGTTCTGGCGATATATTACAATTTACAACTGTTTCCTATTATCCTGTTCTGTTGGTATATTACAACTTTTCTAAAAAAACCAGATCAAAGGAAGTGTTGTTTACACCATACATCCCATGTCTCCTGGAAATACTGCTCCTTTCCTAAAACCTGAAATATTATAGGAATTTGGACGCTTTGATGCTGTCTCTTTTATCTACGAACTCCCTGTTGTATCTATGTTTCCTATGAATCCATGTCTTTTTATGTTAGGTGACCTTGGAATGAAACTGTCACTTAAAAGTATACAACTTGATATCTTCCAGTTAGTCTACAGGCTAATTTCTATCGCATTTATTTATAGTATTCTAATTTGGCGCTTTCGCTGACAGGAAACTCTTGTGCACTGTGGCAATTCTTTAGCAATCAAAGCTACTAAAGATGGCAAGCCTTTGGGTTTTGTCAAATCTTGTATAGCCTTCAATGAAGTCACAATACCTTCAATTTCGGCCATTACCGGGTGCATGAATCTTTATCTTGAAACTGCAGAGGTGGACTCTCTCTCTCTCTCTCTCTCTCTCATATTATTACTATCACCTTCAACTTACTACTATGTCATCCTCACCTGTTAGAATATCCTTCGCTCTAAGATGTCAGGTTGCTTTGATATGTGGATTAGTTTCCCATGCCGATGGACTCATTGATTCAGCTATCAGCACTTTACAAAGTTTAGAGCTATCTGATGGTTAGTTTTGCCCTTTTTTCAGTGTTCAAACTTTGATGATAGAGAAGAGAAATTGAATTTGATACATCTAGAATTCAATTCTTGAAACATCTTTGTCACTGGATAGTGGATCTATAACGAACATGCTTTAGAATTTTTTTTTTTTTTCAGCTCGGGTAATGCTTTTCCGTTGCAGTAACAAAAGATTGGCAAGCTGCATGCAGTAGTTTGTCAAGCTGGTTACCTATGCTACCCAGATACTTGTGTGTGTCTACCTGTATCCAAAGGATATGATACTGCTACTGGTGCTCAATACCGCATCAATATTTTTAGGTTATAAGTTTAGCATGTTGATGTCCTGCTGTTCCGAGTCCATAATTTTATATAGTTCTGTTAATTTTCTTACTTTTCCACAAAAAAATGTTAGGAATGTAAATAGTGAAAACTTCTTTAATTTAGAAATGTTCTAAAGAAGAAAATTATTACTTAAACATAAAAATCTCAACATAAAATATGAAAAGTCCATGCTATGGATAGGGTATCCATGTTTGTATCTAGTTCTTGATTTCTGTAAGTGTAGTTGTATCCCTATATCCATGTCCACATCTGCATTTGTATCCTATCTGGGCATCATAGCTGGTTACTATGCTAGTGCGTTGCAGCTCAAAAGAGTAACTTGCATGAGGGGTTCTGCAGTAGAGAGGCTTAATGAGGCATTTCTAACTTAATGGATAATAAATTTAGACCAGCTTGTTATTCTTTTCCTTTTGGCTGTGTCAGGTTATCTCTGTTTCTTACTGATTTTTCTGGTTTGCATAGGGCTGCATATTAGGGAAAAAAAAAAAAAAACACTTCTGATTTTCTCATCTCCACTCTTTTGAGTTTTGACAATACCGTTCAGTTGTAGTCCTTTGTTCACCAGGTCACTATGAGCTTGTGCTGGTCCTTCATCATCGACATGGGAACCTGTTTGTACCTAGACCTGACTCAAAATTATTATAGTCAAAATAATGGAGGGCGTGGCAGTAGGATTTGACTCACAACCTTAAGTTTTTGAGCATGAAGTACAAACCGACTGTCCTCCAAGTTTTTTTTTTCCTTTGTATATAATAATTTTAACGAGATATTTTTAGTTTATATTTTGTATAATGAATATTATATTTATGCATGTTGCTTGGTACATGTACATTTGTCTTCGGGTATGATCCCAATTGGACCTCGACGTGATTGTCAATCGGATCCAAAAGTATGGTCCATTTCTTGGGTTGGATGGGTCCTTAAAACTGAGTAATCGGATTGAGTATGAGCGATACATAATTTGACCTCATAGAGGAAAGTGGGATTTATGTAGAGGATTGACAGACAATCAGCTGTTCTATCTCCTTCATGGATGTTGTAATTTCCCATTGTTCAATTTTTTTTTTATATCTTATTTATGAATACATTGTGGGCTATAGTGGTCAATTTGGACAGGCTAGGCCAGATATTGACTAGCCCAACCAATAAAAAAAATATTTACCGATGCCCAACTCAGCCTGAGTTGCATGTGGGTAAGCCCAAATCCAACTTTGAGCCCAGATGAAACCCGAATTGCCAAACTGGAGACCAAGCGTGATTCACATTTGATGACCAACCTGAGCAGACAATTTGATTTTACTTATGTGGAGTTCTTTATTTTCCCCTCACAATTGCATGGTCCTTTTGAGAAAGGATCATGCGATTGGTCATAGTAAATATAATGCCTGGATCTCAGTTGATGTCTTGCCAAAACGTCTATCTTCCTTAGTTGGTGATCACCGCTTTCTGTAGCATCCATCAACGTCGTATCTTGCTCATTTTGAGTTTGTCACAGCCGGTGGCCCACTAGACTGGATCTGTCATGATCCCTTATAGAAGCATATGAATCATGGCTTGACGAACATGACAAGATTGTGAGGCTTGGATAAATGTGTGAATCTGAGTAGATTTTTAGATGAAGATAAAAAGGCCTGTCCTATCCTTCCAATTTGTATATCTTGTCATCACAATTGCGCAGGTGAAAATGGATCTATCAGAGTTTGGATGAGTCCAGAAACTTCAAAAGAGTTTTTTATTTTTAATTGGTAAACATAAAATTAGTTTGTGAGCACTGAATGGAAATTAATTCCTTATATGAAGGGATGTTAAGGATCATCTGTAGATTTTTTCTTTCTCACAATGCTGTCAACTCTATTCTCATTTTGTTATTGTATTTATCTATTTGTTTGGTATAACCTCATTCATGATGAGTTACATCCATTATCATGCACACTCTAAGTTAAAATGATTGGTGAATATACTTTTCCCTGAGAGAGAGAGAAATGAATGTTGTTTGGAATGATTTTTTTATTCAGGCTCTAGATTACCAATTGAATTTGGTGGGATTCTCTCCTCAATATGGAAATTGTGCGGCCTATTAGTTATTGTTCCAGGTATTTGAGTGGTCTATGTGTGCACTCTTTTTTCCCCCTTTCTAGCAATGATGTGTTTTTCCTTAATTTGAGTAAAATTGCCTATTGAATCACTAAGCTTTTTATTGGTATAGTAGAAATTTCAGTATCCTTTTCTAGTTCTTACATTGAAAATAAAAACAAAATATCTCATTATTCTTTTATCTTTTGCATGTCATTCTCTGAAATTGTTCTGTATATGAAGGTAATCTTGAAGAAGGAATTACTTACATTCCAAGGAACATACTATCTATAGTTAAGTCTCATTCATGGTAAGCATTTCAGTACAACTTTTGTTAATGACCTTTGTGTGATTTTATTTAGAAATAGTTTTATTTTTTGACACATTGATGTAGGGTAACACCAGGAATCAGGATAAAGGTATTTTGTGCCATTGTTTCCTTGTCAGCGACACTGGCCCAAAATAAGCTTCCATACCAAGCAAGCAATAGTGAGGTATAATTGCCATGTTATATCTGCATTATATTAAATACATGTCATTGCACATTGCTTGATGTGTTTTTAATTAGAGTCAATAACCAAAAACATATGAATCAATGTTTAGAGTCATTGTATAGCATACTCTTTTCTTGATTCTTGCATCAGGAATTTGAAACCTGCTAATACTTCTGTTCTCCAGAGATCCTGTAGGACTGTGGTTGCTATTGTTGAGTAGAGGATGCAGATGATATATATATTTCTTTATTATTTTGACGTTAAATGTATGCTTATGATCTGAAAAGCCAATTATGTTAATTGCTTTGACGATTGGATGTAATGCTTTTTCTTGCGCTAATGCATGGGAAGAATTTATATGACCTGGTATAGAGGTTTTCATTTGGACTGGGTGGTAGATATTTTCACATTGTGAGAAGAAAAGAAATTGTGGACTTAAAACTACTTTAGGAAATTCTGGATTCAAGTTTTTACTCAATGGATCAACTAGTGATGTTCCTGATGGTTGCACAGACACACCTTTTAAGTTCTTCAGGGAGGAAACTTCAGCAAAATCCTCCAATTGCATTTTGGAATGAAAGTAGCTTACAAATATTGTAGGATCGTAGGATGCAATCAAGGACTTAGTCAAACAGTTCTTGATAGAACGGACTTCAACTGACAACATATTGGAAGCATGGTTGTCAGAATCCTACTATTCATATCGAATTGTGAGGAAAACAATTCCTATCTATGCATTGAATCTCATTTACGAGTCAATCTTTAGATTCAGCTGTGACTTTTTTTATTTTATTTGATACTTGTTTCAGTGAATCATAATCTTTTACTTTTTATTTCTTTCTTTTCTTCTTGTTAGCATTTCTATTTTTAAAAGGTCATTTAGTGGTTAATGAAACCTCTTAAGAATTTTTGCGGTTTTGAGAATGCTTTCGAGAGGAATAAGGAACAAGCATTCAACCGAAGCGTTTGTTTACCAAAAAAATTAAAGCTTTTGATTGTACATATGGAATTTTGTCCTTTAGTCATTTTCTTTTATTTATTTTTCCGGTTTTTTGGTAATGAACACTTTTTAAACTTGAAGAGACATCCTAACATGTAAGATTGATGATTTGGATGTATTTTTATTTTTTGATTAAAAAAAAAAACATTGCAACTTGTTTATGTTTCCTAATAACATTTATATCTTAAACTTATTTAACTATTTACACATCTTTTAAATATAGTAGTATATTTTAATGACGTTCTTTAAATGATTGTATTATAGTCTTATTTGTGGCTGTATATATCCTCTATAGATGGAAAATGGATGGATTTTGAATAGCGACATTTTTCTTTCTTCTTTTTTAATTTGAAACTATTTTTACTTTTCCAAGAAAATAAAAGAAATCCTATGATTCACGATACATTGACGAGACAATTCTATTCATTCCTTTGAATAATTTCCCATACAATTTTGATTTTCAGAACAATGATTGAAATGATATGATAGTCAATAAATTATAAGATACTGGCTATATTTAGCTTTGTTCTTGTGGTTGGGATGACTTACTGTAATTTAGGTCTTATTTTGTCTATAATTTGTAGTGTTTCAGTGTTTTAATAAAACCTTTGTGTGTTTGTGTCAGCATGCTGAAATTTTTTGCACTGGGAATAAAACTGGAGATGTAAATGTGATTACTATTCTTATGTTTTACCAACCACTAAGAAATACGAGAAATAAAATTGCATTACAGAGATGGGAAGCTTTTGAAGACTTGGATTCTAAATTGATTACTTCTTAGGTTATATCAATAATGTTCTTTTCTAAAACGTTCATTTCCTTGCATATGATCATTTAATTGGTGAATGCAGGTAGTGGGAAATGATGAACTTTTCTTTGGTGAGCCATCCTACTTTCAACAACTTTTGTCTATTTCCTGTTCCATTCTTCAGGACCTTGTTGAAGCCATCCAACAAGAACCAGTCAATGTATGTGAGCTTTCTTTTTTCCCCTTGTTATGAGAAGAAATATAATAGGCTGACCTAATTACATTGGAAATGATAATGACTGCAACCAGGTTGCTCGTGGGAATCTGGCTCTCGAGGCTTGCAATTGTATAATATCATCTTTCGAAGTAGGTTTCTTGTATTAATGAATTATAGCTTGACAGTATAGATGCTAATTTAAAGTTTACATTAATCATCTAATAATAAATCTGCACCTGCAAATGATCATGATTATTCATTTTGCATATTTGTTTTCTGCAGGCAAGTCCTGAAATCTCAGTAGTCTGCACAGAACTGATGGAAATCGCCAAGTCGTGTTTGCATGCCAACAACAGATATCTTCAATCCACGTTGGATTTCTTGGATAAACAGTTGTCCACATCTCCGAGGAATCAATCTATCATATCCAACGGACAGCCACTCGTCCACCCATGATTTAGAGATTGAGGTAGGCTGTGGCTTCTTCCTTTTTTGTTTTCCATTTCATTTTTGAGTAGTTGGATTGAGGTGTGCTTGTACTGTTAATTGTTGCAGAGCAGATAGTTCCTTTCCTTGTCCTCCATTGGAGATAGTTCGGATGTCTCAACTCTCTGCTGCTTATCATGGACTAGTAAGAAGTTCCAGTGGACAAAGAGCCCGTGGCATAGTGGAAGGTGCTCAGTGTTGCAATCTTGAGGTCGTGGGTTCAAGTCACATAATATTACCAATAAAAAAAAAAGTTCCAGGGGATACAGAGGTCCCAATGAGCATGATCTGGGTGGTCACCAATGTTGGCGTGAGTCGACCACATACTTTTTAATAATGAGTGAGTAATTCTCATCACAGAAACTGTTGTAGGTAAATAGTTTGCATGTTTCTCTAATTAAAGAAACTAAAATGCATAGATGGCAGATTGAGTTGAATTGTTCATTGATTTGTCTATAATATTTTTTTTTTCTGAGTTTGTTCTAATATACTCTATTTAAGGCATTGATGGCTGATATCTCTCCTGGGGCTCATACGTGGGCACCTTGCCTCCCCTGAGGAATTCTGACATCCTTTTAGCAGCTGAGCTACAGCTTAGGACCTATATATTGGTTGAGCTTATTTCTACCAATTACATGGAAGCTCACATAGATATGTATATTGCTCTCTTTAAGCACTCAAATATGGCTGCCTGTTGGTGTTAAAAGTAAAACAAAGTCCTGGTCATGGAGCCACCTACAATCAATTCAACACCATACTGCCCTCCCTCCTATTGGCAATCACTTCATATGACAGTTATCTCTTCTTTACTCGCTGATGCATTAAGATATAATAAATTCAATTGTCTAATGGTTTAAAATTGTTAGACTTTGAGGCCTTCTATTGTACCAACAAGGTTTAGAATAAGGTAGTGGTTTAGAATGATTACTCTTGAGTTACTGATGATCTTGACTACTCATTTCTCTGCAATCAACCAATTGCTGTTCTCCGTAGATGACATATGAACAACAAACAGTAAAATGATTGGCTTATGTGCATATCCACCAGATATTTTGCACTTGGTTAAACCAGTTGGACCTAATTGTATCTCTTGTGCATCATCTTTAGAGCAACCTAGGTCCATTTTCAAAGCCACAAGTTTTACTTGCAGTGATTGTGTGACAACTGACCTTCGATTGATGAATGCCCAAACAAGGATAAGGGATCAGAATGGTTTTCATTACTCTTAAGTCATTCTATGAGATAGGTAAGGACCAGTGGAGAAACTAGAAGATGCCAAAACTCCAATAATAAATATTACTAATAAAACTCACACTAAATTTATCATAGTTTGTAACCAAAATGCTGTCAGCCAGCCTGAACGAAATTATAAATTTTGATTACATTAGTAACTGGCAATACCACTCAAAATAGCCTGTTCTCATTGTTCTGAACCCCACATGTTACCACCTTGTTTTGTTTCACCTTTTTCAAATACCATATCACAGCTCCAACAGCAATAGCTCCAATAGAAACTGCAGTAGTTGTTCCTACAAAACCATTAGAAGAATATATAAATATATATAAGAACCCCAAGCATAACCCCAGTCCAAAATATATCCTCATAGGTATATTTTGGTTGTTTAATAGCATGTTCTCTCTCACCTGCAATCACTCCAACACTACTTCTATGCTGAGAAATGGATCGATCTGCACAAGAGCAATGGCCTTATTACAAATTTTCATCAACATTTAACAAAACCTATGAGTATAATCAACTCGGTCTTCAAATCACCCACCAATTTTCATCTCCATTAGTGTAAATTTCCATGCAGTCCAAACTGTAAGTAATTTGTATAGATTCACAAACAGATAGTCCCAGACCACCTGGGGTAATGCAGAAACCGAAATCAACCATTCCTTAATGTGTATTTTCTTCCACACATTATCATCACATTCGGAAAACGAATCAGATCAGAGATGACCAATATCTCAATTCTCAGCCAAACCCATTTCTGATTTCGATTTCGATTTCAACATCAACCCAAATGCAGAACACATCCAAGTAACTAACAAACACCAGAACAACATCAAACGCCCAAAGCAGATGGATAAACAGATCATAAAACCTCCAAGAAAACAAAACCAATTTACCTGCACAATAAGAAGTCACATTTCTTCCTTCACAGAGGCACAAGAACCCCTGCGTCTCTGTATCAAATCCACAAGTCCCTCCACCCTTCCTAGTATCCTGACACTGAAGGCAACGCGTTGTCACCGGAATCTCAAAATCAATCCGAATTCCATACTCAGGAACCTGATCATACGGCGGCACTGTTCCCACCACCTTCCAATACACACTAGCATACGACGCACACCTCTCCAGCATCAATCTCAGAGACTCAGTGGCCTTTGGATAGTATGAACAGCAAGAAGTCCTCTGCCCCAGAGCAGAGGGGCACTCAGGTATGTTCCTGCAAAGATAGCTCGCGCTATCACAAGCCGAGTCGCACCGGTCTGGATTCCGATCACAGAAACTTGTTCTGGGTTCGACGATGACCGAGTCAGGATTGCAGTTGAAGAAGAGATAGTCATTTCTGGACGAGAGAGTGAAGTGGGTGCTGGTGTCTAGGCTGAAAGGTCGAGATGGACGGAAGCGATTGGCGTCTCGGCAGCTCCACATGAATGGGTCTGAGACTACAATGTGGGGGTCGTCATATCGGATTCTGCTGACTGGATATCTCCCAGAGGGTGTTCTTAGCTCGAGAGTGGTTGAATTGGGGTGGCAGACGAGGATGTTTCTGTAGTATGGGCTGCCGCAGCCATCGTCGATGCCCAAGGGGTAGTGGATTGGTATGTCTCCACAGAAGGTTCTGCAGAGGGTGGATTGAGCTGTGGTGGAGGGGGAGAGGAGGAGGAAGTGGAGGAGAGAGGTGAGGAAGGAGAGGGAGAGGGAAGAAGACCCAGTTGGTGAATTGATTAGAGAAGCCATGGAAGAGATGAAAGAGAGATGGCATTGGTTCTGTTATGGTTAAAGAAGGAGAGATGAAGAAGAAGCTTCGTGAGAGAGAAGGCAGAGGGAGATGCTGTTGCTGTTGCATATGGTGTAAAAGAAGAGGCGGGATTCTGTCTTTGAAGCTTTTGTTTCCTTTGCTTTTGTTTGTTATTCGTTGCTTTTGCTTTCTGCGTGGAAAGAGAAAGGGACAGTGGTATCGAGTGATTTTTGTAAGGCCTCTTGGCCATTCATGGTATGGTCCGCTACAAATTTTTTTGAAGGTTCTTGTAAAGAACTAAAATTGAAACGATCAATTGGATTGAGTGCTAAATGGCCCATATCCATGAAGAGAGATGGTCACATATTCTTACCAAACATGCTCTGATTGTTTGCTGCAACACATTTTCCTCCCAAAAAAGGGAAAAATGACTTGGTTGTATTCGATAGATAGAATTTTGATTTTCTATGTGAGGATTAGGAATGTAGAATTCCTCTCCCTCATGGAAATGGAAACCTGTAAAGAGTGGAGTCCTATCGATGCACAAATGCGTAGATGATCATGATCTTTGAATTTAGTGCATGCAAATTGCAAAATGAACCTCTTATACACATTTGTATAAACCATTTATTTGGGAACCTGGAGGCCCTCCCTGATACGGTTAATGTGAGTGCCTAAATATTACAGACTTAGATTAGGTGAGTGTGAGACTCGTGATTATGCTCTTTAAGCTTTTTTTGGAGAGATAGATCGCCTAAGAACTCGAAAGGGAAGGAGAAATAGAGATCAGAGACCCTGACTGCCATCAGCCGAAGGCTCTCCGATGCCTAAGTTAGTGCTATCACTGAACAAATGATGGAGATGAGAGGCAAGTATGCTAGTATTGCACGATGTTGTAAAAAACATACCTCTGAAGGGATTCTTGCCCTTGTATATGTAGATGTTTTCACCTGGCGCTCCCTTAGTAGGGGTAGGTGGAGATACTGTCTGGTTGAATCAAGTGATGACCTCTCGTATTAATGTAGATGTGATTGATCAAGACGACACTTGATTATTATCCGGCGCCTGTCTTGCCTGTCATCACGTTTTATAACGTAGCCGTAACTTTGTAGAAGTACAATCATGGTTTAGTACTCATCTCTGTGGACGGACCGAGCTGAAGATGATACTGAGACCAGATTCGGATGCATCTTGACACTATTACCGATGTGCCTTATATCGAGACTGAGGTGAGCACAGTCGGTACTCTTATCGAGGCTGGCTCAAGCTAGTACTATTTGCCGAGCTGAGAAGAGATGTCTAGCTGGTACCGTTACCGAGCTAGATGAATCTTTGCACTTTGGCCGAACTTGGATACCGAGATCGAGATGAGCTGAGCAGGTATTGCTACCGAGACTAGCATAATCCTACTCTTAGGAAAACACCCCACACAATTGCCCCTCAGCTCGCGACCTTTTAGAGTTCTCTAATTTTTTGAGGTCGGGAGCTGAGTATCGTGTTGAGAGGATTTGAGGTATCAATTTGAAATTCATTCTCGGTGTTGGCGGGTGACATCTGATCTTTATTATGAAGTTTGTTTGCCTGCCCAAGACAATAAATAGCATGTCGGTGACGCTTCGTCTACCCGATGTGATAAATATTAGGTTGGTGACGCTTCATCAGCCTGAGGCAAAAAAAAGCACGCTGATGTTTTGCCTTCTCAAGGTAATAAATAGAGCGTCTGAATCTCTGTGTGAGATGAACTGGCAGTGCCACGTGTCTCCATCTAGTTGGTCGTTCGGCAAGATCAAAGCGACGTGTGCCTTTAGGAATTTGAACGGGCGCCATTTCGTCTATAAATAGGGCTTTTCCTCCTTCGTCTCTTCACTTTGGGCATTCATCAGAGAGAGCTCTGCTGCAAGAGAGAAGGAAACCCTGCCGGAGCCCTGCTGGAACTCTGACTTAGAGAACCGGAGTCCGGAGATGGTCTCTTTTCTGTGAGTCTTCCTCCCTGTCCTGTCTTTTGCGCACCGCCATTTTCTATTTAGGGGTTCTGCTCTAGGGTTTAGGGTTTCTGTTTCTCCCCTTTTCCAGTATCACCATTTGTAGAAGAATGAAATCTTATAGGAGTTGGGCGGAGACCCCTGAGGCCATAGCTGGTTTCAGAGAGATGTATAGGATCCCAGAGGATGTCCCAAAAAAACTGGATAACCCGAAGGATCTCTTCGAGGGTTACTCCTTCTGGGATGGCTGGATGCCATTCCCGTTAGTCTCAATAATAGAGGGAGGGGTTAGGTTCTCCGTCCACCCTCCTCTTAAGGCCTGCTTGGCGACATGGCACCTCGGCCCATGTCAGCTGATGCCCAATGACTTCAAGGTCATAATGGGCGTCGCTGAGCTCAACAAGATATTGGGCATAAACCTCGGTGTCCATGACATCGAGGACATATATGACCTGTGCAAAGACAGTCGAGGACGGTCATAGTTATTATCTCCGGGGGAAGCCGAAGATGGAGCCCTTTGTCCACGATCTGGAGGACTCAAACAGACATGCCGGGGACGATCGTCTGCTCGTCTCTGGCAACTGGGAGTTCGGTAAGGACGAGACCGAGGCGGAGAAATTGTACAGGATTCCTCGACACTTCGGGGTTCCTTCAAGTAATTGTTGAGCTCAGAGTGTTTTTCTTCCTTCTGGCACCGGGGCGAGGGCTCATCAAAGAAAGGCCCTGAGCAGGCCTTGGCTCCTTAGCCCGCAGGGGCGGCTCTGTGGAGGCCAAGCCTCCAACTTGGGCCTGGGTGACCCATGATGGTGGAAGACCGTCTTACCAGCAGTCCTTCAGTCGTTGCCGCTCTCGTTAACGCGTGTGCCCTGCCACTCGACATGCAGAGGCATAAGGGAGCGGACGATGTGACGCTGCTGGCCTTGTCTCTGCAGTCGGTTTTCTCGGTAAGTTTCCAACACAGATCTTCTGAGTATCTTACGTTCTTGCTAGCCTTTCTTCTTACGCTTGTTTCTCTTCTCAGGTTGCACAGAGGGTTTAGGTGGTCTTGGAAAGGCTCGTGAAAGCGGCTCCAAGGTCGAAAAGCTGGAAGCAGAGAAGAAGAAACTTGTTGCGGCCTTAGAGGGGAGTAGCCAGGAGCTGAAGGTGGCGAAGGAGAAGATAAATAGTCAGGGGGCAGAGCTCGAGTTTGCGCTCAACGAGCTTAATAATGTGAAAGCCGAGACCCCTGAGTTGAAGGGTGCAACCGTGGTCAAGGCTAAAAGGATTCTCGCACTTGAGGCCGAGCTGGTAAAGCGGGATGCCGAGCTTGAAATGGCGCACAAGGAGAAAGCCGATCTTCGTGCCTCGCTCCAAGTTGAGGTTGGGACATCCTTCCAGAATAGGGTGGATGCGGCTACAAAAGAGTATGAGGTCCAAGTCGAGAATATCAGTTCGACGTTGTTCGAGCTTGGGTGCCAGGCTTCATTGAAGAAGGCAGGGGTCCCAGAGGATTATCCCGTCTATCTGGACCTGGCCAAGTTTACTTGCCTCCAGCCTGAGCCGAGTTTTGCCCCACTGCTGAAGCTACTGCGGAAGTTGTTCCAACTCCTCCTGAGGTTGGTCCCCAAGCCACCGCGACAGAGCCTTTTGATGTCAACGTGGAGGCTACTGATTCTTGAAGCACTTTTTTGATGTATCTGTTTTCTTTTTCTTTCTTATGTAAAGAACTCTGTAACCATTCTTTCATCAATGAAGAGAATTTTATATTCATATTTGCCTTCTCATTTCTCCTGATAGCAATATGTATGTGCTTGATTTTTGTTCCACAATTGGGCTTTTAGCACAAACGCCCAATTTTTGACCAAGTAGTTGAGTTTGGTTCAGTGACCGGAACTGTGTGACTATTGGGCAATAATGACTTTGGTTCCTTAACCAGAAGTGACTCAGGCAAATCAAACTTGGTTCAATAACCGAAATTCTAATTGCGCTGAAGTTTAAACAACTTTAATAAGAAGTACCTGTGCTTTTAGAAATAGAAAACTTTAGCTGGTTCCGCAACCGAATTAGACTTTCATAGGAAGCGATTAGGTCCTTCAACTGCATAGTTGGTTCCATAACCGAACTAGAATATCTATCGAGTTCCATTACTTGGTGTCTTACGCATTTGGTCCTGTGACCAAGTTGACTGGTTCCGTAACCGAGCCGAGATTTTGGCCGAGTTCCATAACTGGGCGCTTTGTATAGCTGGTTTTGTAACCGAGCTACAGTCTCTTCTATGCTGGTATTGTTATCGAGCTGAGACTGCTGCCAAGTTCCATAACTGCGGCAATGTATTTAGCTGGTTCTGTAACCGAGCTGTAGTCTCTTCTTTGCTGGTACTGTTACCGAGCTGAGACTGCTGCCGAGTTCTATAACTGCGGCACTTTGTGCAGTTGGTTCTGTAACTGAGTTGTAGTCTCTTCTTTGCTGGTACTGTTACCGAGCTGAGACCGTTTCGAGTTCCATAACTGTGGCACTTTGTGCAGCGGGTTTTATAACCGAGCCGTACTCTCTTCTTTGTTGGTACTGTTATCGAACCGAGACTGCTACCGAGTTCCATAACTGCGGCACTTTGTGCAGCTGGTTCTGTAACTGAACTGTAGTCTCTTCTTTGCTGGTACTGTTACCGAGCTGAGGCTACTATCGAGTTCCATAACTGCGGCACTTTTGAGGCTATTGCCGAGTTCCATAACTGCGGCACTTTGTGCAGTTGGTTCTGTAACTGAACTGTAACCGCTGCTGAGTTTTGTAACTTGGTGAGGATCAGAGTTGTTATAAGTGAAGCTGTCTGGGTCGTGGCTGGTGATATTACCGAGGCCGTTGCCAGGGCTTTATAATCGAGGTTGCTGTTGCCACCGAGGCCCGACGTTGAAGCTGTGTAGTGGAGGCTGGTATTGTCACCGAGGCCGCTGCTGAAACTTTGTTTCATGTTCAAGGAAGCTAGGCTGAGGCTGGTGCTGTCACCAAGGCCGCAGCAAAAAGTGTGAAGATTGGAACTGTTCGAGCTGTGGCTGGTGCTATCACCGAGGCCGTTGCTGGAGCTGTCAAGATTGAGATTGTCCGAGCAGCAGCTGGTGTTATCATCGAGGCCGCTGTTGGAGCTGCCAACTGAAGAAGCTGGGTTGTGGCTAGTGCTGTCACCAAGGCCGCAACTGAAACTCCTGTTAGTTTGTGCTTCTACCCGAGTCGTGGCTGGTAATATCGCAGAGGCCGCCGCTGGAACTGTCGCGACTGGAACTGTCCGAGCTACGGCTGCCGCTACCACCGAACCGGGACTTGAGGATGAAGACTGCATGGCTAGTCAAGGAACTGTTTCCGAGACCGCCGTTTCTTTTCCGGGGGAACTTTTCCCGCCAAAGATTGAAGCTCTTGTGAGCTCGAGCTCAAGCTTCGTCTTGGTTCACCCTGGTGATCAATGCTTTTACCATGACCATGGGGAGCCGAAAGAGGTCCCTTTGAAGCTCGCTACCTGGCAGCGAGGCTTGTTTGAAGGATGCGAGGGCCGCGGCTTCGGATGTTGGCATCAACAAGGGACAGATCTTTATCATCATCGCTGTCACGATCCATCTGGTGGAAGAAATGACGAGACCTGGTTGCTGTTGGAACTTTTTCTCGGCGGGGGAGTCTCCAGCAGGACAACACTCTGTTGGGGGTGCTACGGTGGAGGAGCACTTTGCTGGGGAAGTGCTATCACCCCCTTTGCTGATGAACCTGTCTGAGTTATAGGTGGTCCCACGCCTGTCGCATCAGACTTTCCCTGGATCTCGTTCGATAGGGGGTCGTCAGTGATGGTGGCTGGGCTTTGCAGATCATTTGCCGCTGCTAGAGGCATGACTTTGTTGATCGTTGTTCCCACAGACGACGTCAATTGTGAGTGCCTAAATATTACGGACTTAGATTAGGTGAGTGTGAGACTCAGGATTGTGTTGTTTAAGCTTTTTTGGGAGAGATAGATCACCTAAGAACCTCAAAGGGAAGGAGAAATAGAGATCAGAGACACTGACTGCCATCAGCCGAAGGCTCTCCAATGCCTGAGTTAGTGCTATCACTGAACAAATGATGGAGATGAGAGGCAAGTATGCTAGTATTGCATGATGTTGTAAAAAACATACTTCCGAAGGGATTCTTACCCTTGTATATGTAGAGGTTTTCACCTGGCGCTCCCTTAGTGGGGGTATGTGGAGATACTGTATGGTTGAATCAAGAGATGACCTCTCGTATTAATGTAGATGTGATTGATCAAGATGACACATAATCATTATCCGGCGCCTATCTTGTGTGTCAGCACGTTTTGTAACGTAGCTGTAACTTTGTGGAAGTACAATCATAGTTTAGTACTCATCTCTGTGGACGGACCGAGCTGAAGATGATACTGATATCAGATTCGGATGCATCCTGACACTATTGCCGAGGTGAGCATAGTCGGTACTCTTACCGAGGCTGACTCAAGCTGACACTGTTTGTCGAGCTGAGAAAAGATGTCTAGCTGGTACTGTTACCGAGCTAGATGAATCTTGACACTTTGGCCGAACTTGGATACAGAGATCGAGATGAGCTGAGCTGGTACTGCTACCGAGACTAGCGTAATCCTACTCTTAGGAAAACACCCCACACAGTTAAGATTATCAAATGAAGCTGCTCTTTTATTTATATGCAAGCAAATACCTTATTCTACCACCAAGTATCCATAGTAGTTCTACTTATAGTGCTGATCATTTGTCATTTCTAATTTTGAGAATCAGCCGAAGATGAATAGAAAGATCAATAAATTCAGGTGCCCATTTATCAAGTGCGTAGGACTAATCAATGGGGTAATTCTGTGTCTATCACCAAGGAGCAATGTTTGTTGAAGGCTGTTGAATTGCCTGAATCCTTTTAACAATCAAATGAAGGTAGCAAAAGCAGTGATGTATTAACTGTGAATGCTAATGCAAAGAAAGTGGCCCATGTAGCTGCCACTGAAGCAGACTCGTCTGAAGCCAACCTAACAAGAACAGCAGTAGTAGAACGCTGAACCATTGAGACGCGCGCCAAGCTGTTTGCAGGGATGATAATAAAGGGCAGTGGCCATTGTGCAAGTGAAATCTTGCCACATTTATCAATGTAAGCACCAGATTCAGTCTTTTCTTGGGGTGTTCCTTGGTCGGGCCACTTCTCTGGGTGGGGGTTGGATATATAATCTGGGCCTACTTAATATTTGGCCTGGGAAGCCCAGCACTGCCCATATTAGGACTGCTTGTATTTAATGATGATTTGTCCAAACAATAACCTAGAAAGCCCGTAAAATGGCCTGTCCCAATTGACTAAATGGGCAGGTTTGCGACTAGCGTTTATGGCCTGTGTTGGGCTTGTATCCAGGTAGGGGTCTGCGTTTCTAAGGTCGGCCGGGCGGGCCTACAAAATCCTCAGCCCGGCCCGACCTAGCTCATGCAAGGTGCTTGCACGTTCTGGTTCTGGCCCTGCTGCTGCCTCTGGTCTCTTGGGTTTTGAATCTGGGGAACTTCTGAGCTAAAGAGAGACTGCGGCAATGATGATGATATAGTTACAATGAAAGTTCAAGAAAGAAACACAGTTCTAGATCTAGGACCCATGAAGAAGACTCAGGTAAAGGTTATAAGCACTCTAGGAAGAAACATTGTTCTGATCTTTCACCACACCATGGCAAAGCTAAATGACCACAGGCACAGGAAAAGCCATTTCTCATACAAGGAAGGACTGGGAACATTTTCATCATCTCAGGCATAGGCAACATTGCTCTTCCGAAGATGAACGTGGATGGAGGACTAGGACTGATAGGCACAGGTAGGGATGGCAATTTTCCCCCGCCCCGCCCCGCCCCGGCTTGCCCGCCCTGCCCCGCACGGGTTTTCCCCGCCCCGATCCTTAGGTGGGGTCGGGGCGGGGATGAGTTTGCTCTTTTCCCCGCCCCGCCCCGCCCCGTGCCCCGCCCTGTTACCCCGCCCCGTTGCCCCGCCCCATGCCCCGCCCCATTGATTAATAATCCTCTTAAATATATATTTTAGATTTTTTTTATAATAAATAAACATATTTATATGTAAATGTATAGATTGATTTTATGTTGTTATTAAGGGTTAAGTAGATTGATTGAAGACTTTTTTTAAAGTTAAACATATAATTAATTGAACCCTATACATTATAAAAGCATATAATATGATCACATTCCTTCTAATTCAAATTTAATGAAATTAAAGTTGTTAAAAAATCTATCTAAGCTTATTTGACTTTAATCATATATAATGTTAAATTGTGACATGATAAATCATATTAAATAAAACGAATATAATAGAATGATAGATCATGCTTTAAGCTTATTATAATATAGATGATTAGAGATAGCATGGTAAATTATAATCGGTATGATTCTAATCATACTAATAACAATATAAATTATACTAATTTGATATAATATTACAAAATATATCATGCTATACGCTTATAATAACTTATATGATTAGAAATGGCAAGGTAAATTATAGTTAGTAACTTAATATGATTCTAATTATACTAACAATACTATAAATTATACTAATTTTAATTATATGTAATCAACCTTAGTATGATTAGAATCATTGTACTAATGATTTAACATTGCAAGTTAAGTGTCACATAAATAAGTAATTATTTACCTAAGCTAATATGATCCACATGCTTGGAAAGTCAAAGCGGCTGAGGTTGTTTGACACTACAATAACCATATCCACATATTGATAGGTCATTTCTCTTATCTTTGTTTTGAGGGTTTTTTTTTTTTTTTTTTTTTTTTGAGTGATTTGCAACTTGCAAATAAATTGCAAACCCACGATTACCTCTTTATTAGTGAGTGGAGTTCAACACCAGAAATGAAATGAAACCATATATTGATGGAGATCATGATATTTTAGAGAGAGATTGTCTTTTTTATAAAGAATGTCTCAAAGCATATATGATATTTTCAAGTGTATAAATATGTATGTGTGTATATATATGTATATGTATGTGTGTATATATATACATATACATATACATATACATATACATATACATGTATATGTGTGTAACAATCTTGAATATATGAATATATTTTAAATAAGGTTAAGCATTACAACAAATGAAGTTTGGTCTAGTGGTAAGACAAACCTCTAGTTTCGGATCATTCAGATAGCATGGTGGTTGAAGGTTAAACCTTGAATGGCCACAACCACAAATCATTGTAGGGAAGGATGTTTACCATCTGTCACAACAATCACCTGATGTCTTTGGGGTATCTAATAAGCTTGAGCTCTATGATGCTCGGATACCTATGCAAGCCCAACATATCTTTATGAGATCGATACATAGGGATATAAATGGATCACCGATTCTCCGATTAGCTGTAAATGGGTGGTTCGGACTTGAGACCTGACATATTACATCAATTTTCGAAAACCTCTCTTAAAAACCATATTTTTTTAATATCATTCTCAACCTATATCCGAACTCGGATAAAGACCCATCCAATGTATGGTTCCGGTTCCGGAGCAAAAAAACAGGTTCCAAAATGGTTTCGGTTTCGGGTCCGGATCCGGTTCCACCTTCTCCTTAACAGTTCTGATTCTGAGTCCACCATGGACCCGAATAGGAACTGACCCATTTACAACCCTATCGATACGACACTCATATTGCTAACAGATACTTTTAGGTTACAGATTTAGAATATATTAGTTACCAAGTCTATTATTTCATATAATTCTCATATTGATAATTTCATTAATTCAAAAGTGATTTAAAGAAAAAGAATTAGGACACCGAGATATGTGTCCATGTCCTATATTTTCAAAAGTCTGAAGCCCTATCTGCAATCCCCATGGGTCCAAGCCATGTTATTAGCTGACAAGTAATTTCCCTCACATCTATTGTTATCACTTATTGTTGGAAATTTAAAAAAAAATAAAAACCCAATGTTAGGATTTTGATTTCTTGGAAATTCTTTAAAAAAAAAACATGGATTTTCATATAGATAAATTGTTAAAAATCTCATGAAAATAGTCCTTTTGGAGAATCCATTTCTTATTTGAAAACTAGTCTTCTTTTATATTAGTCCCACATCAGATAAGTTCATGGAGACATAGGCATTTATAACAGATCCATTTTCTAATCTTGTTAGTGTAGTAGAGACTTAGACACTAATATTAATTGGTGGGCTTCCAAGAAAATGCATGATTAATAAGAAAAGATTCAAATTAATAGCAAATATAATAGTCAAACTTTTGCCCATGTATATATCTGGAAGACAATGACTTCAATGTGTACGGTCAGGATTAAGTGGCTACCAATCCCAAGCGGATGGTATCTACCAAAAAAAGTCCTCGTTTATGAGAAAGTGCATATGCCAAGACCATAAATAAAGCAACTGATCTGATCCACAGCTGGTCGTCTCTACGAAGCTACTTAGAAAGTCCTCATGACATGAAACAAGACAACCTCTCTTTCTCAAATACCATGTCTTGTCCACCCAACCTGTCCTTTTATTGTCAGAACAAAGCCTCTAGTATGCACTAAATTTTTTTTTTGGGTTCTCTTCTCTATCTACACACATCACAGTTGAAGACATTTTTGTTGACTTGGGGGTAAAGACAGCAAGGAGATTGGCCCACCCCACGCAATGAATTTGGATGAAGATTTCAGTCGGCAGAGAGAGGGACAAGAGAGTATAATTTAGAAAACTTGAGTCCCACGGCGATTTGGTCACTCGTGGGTCAACCCAAAAAGAAAAAGTTCTACCTTTAGTAATAATGAATTAAAGTTGCATTAGTCACCTGCATTTGTATTTCATTCGATGGGATTAATAGTATTACGGATTTTCAAAAGATTGTATCAGAAAATAGAAGTGATTAATATGGTTTACATTAGCAATGACCATGTTTTAGCATGCCATTAGTTGTCATTCACTCTCACAAATTAGATCGCATTTTTTAGTGATTTATGCATTAGCACTGCGGTTAAAAATGTAAGATATATGTACCAGTCCTAAAACTTAAGTTGATAGGTAGGCAATGTGGGACCATGAGGACCTTCTCATTGCATGTTTGTGTAGGTGGATTGGGATGACTGAATGAGATTTCCGCATGAGTCATATTGGACAAGCTACACCCAAGTTGGATAGCCTACTATAAAAACCAACATGAATGTATTTATGATGATCAACTTGCCCATTGATAAATTGGTGTAAGCTTGCATGGGATCATTTGTGGAGCTAGTGTGTTTTTCATATTAAGGCCCATCTCTTGGTATGTATGTGTTTGTTGGTCTCAACCTATGATTGATGGGATGTTTATAGCCGTCCATCCATCTCATTCTGATAGGAGCAGACCCAGTTGAAACCCCAAATCCCCTTTCGTTTCATCTCCAAATAGCAAAATAATGATTTAACCTCTTCAATTAACCTTATTTCATCCTTTCAAACTAAAATCCTAAGTCTGCCACGGCAAGCAAGGCCGAGCGCAAGCGGAAAAAAGTGTGTACATCGAATTTAATAAAGAAACCATACACCCATCTGGATGTGTTCAGATATAATAATCTCATATTCACATGCCATTCAATCCTCATGATTTCATGTAAAACACAAAAGAAAGAATGGTACTACATCTATAATCACAATTTCAAATAACAAAAACATCATAAAACATAAGAAAACGAAGCAAGACTCTTAAGTCTTTAGTTTGATTTTCTTTTCTCTTTCTCTTCTTGTGTTCTTGCCTCATTGTTGTTTGTCTTTTCGTATTCTCTCCTTGCCTTAATGAAAGTTTCAGTTACCGATCAAAATAAAATAAAACATAAGAAAACAAAGCAAGACTCAAGTCCCTGGAAAGTCATTGTTGTGGGTGGCATTGCTGTTGATGTTGGTGCTACTGCTTGTTTGGGCGCCACCAATAATCGAAGCGATGGCAGCTGCAAGAGCTGCTGTGAAGTTTGGATCGTTGGTGATAGCTGCTGTGGCTGCACCCACACTATCCAATAACGAAGGCGGTTGTGGTTGAGGTTGCTGTTGCTGTTGCTGGCTAGCGAATCGGGCAGCATCTATATTTGATGGTATATGGAGACCTGAGAATTTGGTCTGGTTATAGAGTGCTTGGTTAAAGATCTGGGGGGAACCATGGAGGGGTACTGGGAATTGGATGGGTTGCCCTTGGAGCTGTAATGGGTTGGGAGTGTGGGTGAGGTCTAAGGTAACGGTCGGAAATGGCGCTGATGCCGACAGCGTCGCCATGCTTGAAGAGCAAGGCAACATAGTTCTGGCTAGGAAATTTGGATTCATCAGTCCATCGGCACTGGACATCGACCCTGAAAGGAGCATGCTAGCCGCTGCTGATGTGGTGGATGCCATGGCCATTGCAGCTGGTGGAAGAGGGTGGTTGTGGTTCCCTTCATATGTTGTTATCAGGATCGATCGATCTTCCATGCACCGTTGAACCTGTTCGATGCCACAGTTTGATAAATGGATTAGTCCTCCACTCCATGTTCAAACACTCAAAGCTTAGTTTTAGGAAAGGAATTCTATAATCATACTGAGTTAGTTTCGGAAAATTACTTGTTTTCGAACCGGGCATCCAGCTGCCATGGTGCACCGATAGTAAGCTCGAGGACAAGGGTTCCCTTTTGCCATCTTTTGTCCGTATTTTCGCCATTGACATCCATCTGTAATCTGAGATTGGATGCATTTTAATCAATCAAACAGTGTAATACTACATCCAAAATTCTAAATTAAACTCACCCAAATGGAATTAGTGATAATATACACAATTGACTCACCCAGTTTCAGGTCAACACAATTGAGTTGTAGAACCATGTGTGATGTATTGTTTAGATAAGGTACATAATTTACATCCCAACACACAAATGTCCAGATGAATGATACTTTGGAATGCCAATATGAATAAATGATAAGATGTTTGGTCTTAGTTTTTTTTTTTTTTTTTCCCTTGAATATGATGCCTTGTCACATACCCAGATGATTAAAGGTTAGATGAATGAATAAACCAAGATAGTTACCATGGGTGCTTCAGATCTAGATCGAACCGATACGCGAGCTTTCCTCATCGTGGCTTCTGTTGCAGATTGATCAATATGATCCTTTGAAGTGGCTAACTTTGCAACTTTGTTAGGAATCCAATCTCGAGGTGCATGATCTGAGCTACTTTCATTCTTCTCCTCTACCTTATTCCTATTGTTTAGTGGCTCAAATTCCCTTGACACCACTTCAACATTATTGGGTGGGGACTCGGAGCGGTCGCGGCTCCGGCTCCTTCCCTGTGAAGAATAGTGAGAGGGCTCGTCGGTTTCAGCAGTGGCGGCCAGGCCGAAATCCATGAATTGTCTTGGAACCATGAATTCACCACCAACAACACCTTGTTTATGCTCTTCCATTTTCTCATCCATAATCTGCTTTATTTATTTATTTTGTCAATAGCAACAAACTAAGTTAGATATATGAAATCTATAAAGATAAAAAAAAGTGTGTTATTATGAGTAGTCAGTGTGAGTAAAATACCTGAGATTGGCTGTGACCTTCCTTCTTGTAATCATGTTGTTGCATCAATGTGCCAATATGCATCTGTAAGGAGTTGTAGTTATGGTTCAATTGGAGTAGTAATCCTTTCAATCTCTGATTCTCTTCATTCATGCGACCCAGATCGGCTTTCAACACCAACAACTGAAACAAGTGCCAATAGATAAATAATAAGAATCAATAAACAGAAAAGAAGAATCAATAAACACAATTAAGTGTTTCTAGCTTTTTCTTCATACCACACTCTTTTCTTCTTTCTCATTAGGAGAGATTCCATCATCAACGGTAGATTGATCGCTGCCAGTGTTTCCTATAACAAGATGTAGACCCGTCTGCAACCCAAAAAAAAAAAACTACAGTTAAAAAAAGAAGAAGAAGAAGAACAAAAAATGGATCAAACAAGGAAAGAAAACTCATCATGTTACTTACATTGACATCTAAATTCTCGTCACATGAATCTTCTTTCTTGATTCCGTAAAGATGGGGTGGTTTAACATCATCAAACTCTTGCACCCGAGTCTTCAATGAAAAGAAATCCATCTCATCGACTGTTTTCTTCTCATTCTCTAGGAACCCAATGCCTGAGAATTGCTTGTTGGTGTCCATGTGGTGGTGGTGGTGGTGGTGGTGGTTCAAATTCCACTTTGGGTGAATTGCTGCGCTTAGGAATGAGTTGGGTTTAGTCAGAAAGAATCCAAGAGACTCAGCAAGTCCTCCAGCTCTTCTATCCATAAAAATGAAGAAGAAGAAGAGAAGAGGAAGGGAAGGGAGAGAAAGAAAGGTCTTTGAAGTCTTTTTTGGGAGCAGTTCTCATGCCAATAAAAAGGGGCGGGTGAGAAAGAAATGGAGGAGTCGGTTGGGACGAAGACTAGTTTGAAATGTGAAGCAACTGACGTTTGATGGTGCGTCAGATTGAGTAGAGAGAGAGAGAGGAGAGAGAGAGAGAGTTTCTATCGAGTTTCCCTTCCTTGAGATGGAAGGAGTCAAAAGTCAAAGGGAGCATTGACCGGTTCCTTTAAATGGAAAGATGGAGAGGAGGAGGAGTTGGTGTTGTGGTTGAGTCTCGCACGTGATGCCTTCTGCGGACTTGGTGGAGAAGAAGTGGGGCCCACATGGGAGAGAGATCAACGAACCTCCTAGTCTTTATGACTGGTGGGCCACACACAGGGAGGGAGGAGGGAGGAGGTGATTGAGGGCTTCTGCCGTTACTTTTGATGACTCTGTTTTTGGTGGGACTTGGGACCGAGTCTGAAGCTTCCACCTGGACCTTCTATCAATCATATTCTCTCTCTCTCTCTCTCTTCTTTTTGGGCTTTTTTTTCATATTTTTTAAGGTCAGAAATGAGAATGCAAGTTGATGGGGGTTATTGCTGTCAAAATGTCACACGATGAAACGAATGTAAGATATATTAATTGGTTCGAGTAGGCTCTTAATGGGCTCGGATCGTTAACGGGTCATGCCTGTTAACATGTTAAGTTAACAGGTTGTGTATGAATTAAACCAGTAATCCATTAAGAACCCATTTGACCTGTTAAATTTTTTTTACTCCCTAACTATAATTAAAATTAATTTATATTCATAAAGGATAAATTGAAATTTATTATTTTATAGTGGGCATTTAGGTGGGATCAACTCGAGATCCTCACTTATAGTTTCGTGTGGCTTATATATTTTTCTCATTCTATTTTTGTATAATTTTTTTTAATTTTTAAATTGACTTAATTACTGAACGGGTTAACAGGTTGGGTCGTGTAACCTGTTAAATTAACGGGTCGTGTTCGAGTTTGATTTTTTGACCCGTTAAGGGGTCGTGTATGGATTGAGGTGATTTTAACCCGAATTTATTAACCCGTTAACCAAATTCGTTAATATGACACGATTGATAGCTCTAGATGGGGTTATCGCTATCAAATCTGAATTTTAGTAACCCTAATTTTCTATTTTTTTCGATGAGGACAACTCTTACACATGTGGGATCTTAGCAGTAGATTGGGTGGGCCATGTCTATTAGAGATAGATCGCTAAACAGCCTGATAAGAGATGGGTTGCCGACCACAAGTGGAAATCTCTCATTTTTCAAGTCTCCTATATGCTTTTCCTTGTCGGAACTCGACTATAACAGCCACATATTGATGATCCAAACCGTTTAACATCAATTTTATCCCCTCTAGTAACATATCCTCATATTTACTTAAATAGGAGCGAGTCCCATTGTAGGACATGATTGATAAGCATTTTATGCATGTAAATAATTAAGCCTTTTGTTTTCAAAATTTTTTAAAACTAGTTTATATTCGTAAATAGTGGTTTGATACCTACTAACAAAAATGCTTCGTTCCATCATGTTGTTTAGAAAAATTCTAACAAGAAATCCCTATAATACTAATTGAATCAATCCCACAATTATATCTTTAAGCCGATTTTCTTGAGAAACTGTTAATCAGAGCTTTTACAAAAAGCTAATAAATAATACAATTTTTTTTACATAAAAATGAAATCATATAATTTTACCTCATTTTATCAGTTGTCCCCCATATCTTAATTATATTATTAATTGTATCTAATAAAACAAAAAATTAATAGCATAATAATCGCTCAAGATTATATTTAGCCAACTAAATATATTAAATAATAAAAAAGAATCTAACTTATTCTAAGACACCGCAAAAGGCAATGAAACTCTACCAAAGTTTAAAATTCACTCTGCTCTTTTTACTTAGAACTCATCATAACTCAAATTTATATGAGAAGGAAGAAGTTAAATATGAATGAATGTAATGAATCGAATGTAAAAGAAAGTTACGGATATTATTAAGCTATTTATCATGTTCTCCTTATGCTTTATACATGTAATGATATAATGGAAGTGTATGTCATAAATCAAATGTTCCATGGTCCATAGCTATAAAAAAAAAAGTCAAATGTAGATAGCAATTTATTAAGTCTAGTGGGCCTACCTTTTAGAAGTTGAGGTCATTCAAATGCATGTGTTCTCCATGAATAGACACGCACCTAATTGGCACAATTGACACTTATATTTTTGAAAGTAACCAAGAATGCCCCTCTCATAAGCTATTATTTATATATTTACCAAACATACTATTGCAAAATAAAATCTTTTCTTTAGGATTTTAGCAAATGAGGTAAATTAAAATTTAAGAATAAAGATACTTATTCTAATCTCTAATTAGCTCTTGTTCGATTAGACTAGAGTTTCAAACAAACCTGAGGCTTGCACACTCATAAACCAAAAAAAGAATGCGCTTAAAATCATTATAGCCTTATCCCAACTGTGCCGAGTCAGCAAAAGAAAGCACTTAAAATATTTCTATTATTTTCTAAATCTTGCTTTTTTTAAATGAACATAGAGTCTATAGTTCCACTTTATTTATAGTTTTACTTTTGTTTCATGAATATATCTATTCACACTATTTTAGAAAACTTCATGTATCTATACGTATTATCATAACTTATATGTACACTTTAGATAGTCTTATATGATTTCAAATTGCTCTAATCTTTCGGGATTCTCGAACCCCATCGATCAATTTAGATCCTTCCGTCGATCCAATCACAGTGTGTCCCACCACTCACGGTCAAGACGTCCATGGGGTCATAGAAAGAGTGAGAGAGTCTTCAAGAACAACCCTGTAGTTGTTTAAAACTGGAACCCCTTGAATAGGTTCAGATTCCCTTTTGGTTTGGAGTCTTTAGCCCCCAAAAGAACAGTCCTTTTGTTTACTTCTTTGCCGTACCTTTTACTTTCTATCATATGTAGACAGTAGACGTCGGTGTGGTTTGGACTGCACCGTCCTTTTCCAAAACAGCATTCAAAATGTGCATGAATGAAGAAAAGATGTTGTTCACACTCTCAGTCCCACTACAAAATGCCTTGACCATTGATCCAAGAAATGAACTTCCCACATGTTTTGGGTGGCACTGGCAGAATTAAGAAAATCCAGTTAACAAAATCATCCTTAAAAAGAAAGAAAGAAAGAAAGAAGAAGATGGTGCTGTTCTATCCAACCATGATAGAATTTTGGAGAAATCTGATTCCCTACACAGCAGGGAAGGTGGTAGGTCTTTCTCCAAATAAACTAAATCTGGAAAACCTGCTCTGCAATGAAGTGTAGGACAAGTTAGGGGAATTAGACTTTGCCTCAATCAGCAGAAACCTCATATTAGTCTTCCAAATTAGTATTGTGACTTGGCATATATCAACCCTGTTAGTTTGATCATGTTTTGACTTGACCGGAAGAAACATGAAAAAATAAATTGGCAACATTTGTGATTCATTTTTGGTGTATAACCTGTAAACGTTCTTAGCAGATATCAGATTGATACTCAGGCATGTTAGTGTGAATGAGTTTAAATATATAGGAATTCATTGTGAAACGGGATCTAGCAAATAGGACTGTTAAAGATGTTAAGGGCCAAGGATGTTAGGTTGATTTTTCAAGTATTCAAATTACTAGGGTGATAGTTTGGTATTCATTTCTTATCTCCCTCGATTCATTTTTTATTAAAGGAAATTATTCGTACTTACCTTTGTTTACTCATTTTTAATAGAGCATCTAAAAACATGAATCTTAGAAATACTAGAAATTCACTTACATAAAACAAACGGGTGTGAATTAATCACTTGAATGGACATCAATTATATCAGCCAATATGTAAAACCATAGATATAATGTTGGTCCATAGCTAACCATCTAATTTAACCTATGTGGGGCCCAATTTTAATGATCTAAATTACTTCATGGAACCTTCCACTAACTCAAATTTCATTCCAAGCATAGTGATTAGACAACTAAACTGATTGTCTTAGAATTACATATACATACAATGGGATAAAGGATCGATGTTCAATTGATAAAGTCAAAATCATCACCAACTACCAATCATCAATGCCAATGATGAATATTCTCCACTAATTACATGGTTAAAAGACAGGGTTTTCTTTATTTTATTTTTTTGACAAATCAAGTATAAAGAACTCAATTCCTATAAAAGCCTTTTTAACTACAACAACCAACTCCTCAAGAAATTACATTGTTTTTTAATTATATCATAACAAAATAGAGGTATACCCTATAAATGAACATTACAAATATTCTTAAAAAATTTCCATTACTTAGACCTCAACCAAAATTTATCATTACATCCTGGAAGGCATAGTCTGCTATGCAGTATTATTAATTAGTGCAACAATTTTATAAATACATATTTAAATAAGGGACATGCTACATGGCCTGATTTTGGGGACCGGCTATTGGCCCAGTCCCCAAGGGAGCCATTGGATCCCAGGCTACATGGCCCGATTTTGGGGACCGGCTGTTGGCCCGGTCCCCAAGGGAGCCATTGGATCCCAGGCTACATAGCCCGATTTTGGGGACCGGCTGTTGGCCCGGTCCCCAAGGGAGCCATTGGATCCCAGGCTGTCCTGCGATCCAATGGCTCCCTTGGGGACCGGGCCAACAGCCGGTCCCCAAAATCGGGACATGTAGACTTTTGGTTTAAATAAGAAGCCCTAACATTAAAATAAGAGATTTTAGGTGTGTCATCCTTTCAAAATTGAAGATGGCCGGCGCTAAAACGCAGTCGCATCAGGTACTTATAATGTAGGTCCGCCACTGAATTTATATATATATATATATCTATTATACACATATTGCAAACATAATTCTAATGATAAATATGATCACTCTAATGAGAACAAAGTTTGGATCATTGCCTCGTTTTCAAGAAAGGTTAAAAAATAAAGAGTTGGTTGAAGCAAAGGGGTGCTCCACACTCAGATTTTAGGTGGCTCAATTTGACATGGATGGTGATAGCATACTATATAATAAAGTTGTGTAGTGCCACTGCCACATGATATTTAGAATAGAAGTCAACATTACATGACGTTCCAAGTTACAGGTTAATTTCTTCCAGTCACGTTCGTTTCCAAGTCGTACTAAACGGCTTCTGAGCTCCATGATTTTGACTCTTACTAAGAATTTCTGCATGTGTGTGAACCATCTCTATTTGTCACAGCTGAAAATCTTATGGCTTGAGATTTGCAAATTTGTTTATCATTACATGAGAGTCTTGTTATTTCTTTATGGCCAAAAATTGGCCACCATCTGATAAATGTCCATCACTTGAAATCTTAATTATACCTTTCAGGGACTCATTCATTTGTACATCTGTACTCTTCATTTTTGGATTATACACACTAACCTTTCCAAATAAAAAATAAAAAATTTGATGACAAAAGCCAGAAAATTCTGATGACAAGTGGGAGTCAAAGTTCTCTCAGTCTGAGGTTAATTTTCTCCATGATTTAAATTAAAAATTAAACAAAACAGATAGACATATTGAGTTGCATCTAGTTTTTTTAGTCTTAAACCCCAAGTTGTGAAAGCTGGAATAGATGTCTCAAAAATCAAGTGGCAACCCCATTGACAATCATGGAGGAGTTGCTAAGTTGGTTTGCGACGCCGCATTTGACCCTGCTGTCTAGAGATGTCACTTTTTCCATGTGTGTGGTTCTTCTTCTCACTTACATGGGTTTCTTCTTCTCACTTGTGTGAGCTTTTTTTGGACCCAAACCCTATTCTTGTAACAAAAATTAAAAAAAAAATCAAGCAACAAGACTAAAATCGAGTCATAAATAATATTGGGATGTTTTAAGTACAAATTGCTCAAATTTCTGCTCTACTCCCTTCTTGTTGCTTTACATATCAGACTCCAAAGACCCCATTATCAGATGGATCACTAATGACTCTTTTACTGCTTGATTATGGTGGGCCAGAACTGAAACACCCACCGGACTATTAAATGGTTATTGATTATAAAGAGCATTTGACCACATTTATGTGCAATAAATTAAGAGGCCCACATTTGCAAGGGCTGGCTGCCAACCAAGAACGTGGAAAAGAAAGGCCACGAGCCCTACATGATTCTTCTTAAATGTAGACTCGAGGACGGTCCAATTTAAGAAAAGCTGCAGACTTTTGGGCCATGGCGGTGGATTTATGGAACCCATGCACCTCTGCCTACATCAATCCCTTCTAGTCTTAAAATAAAAGAAACACTTCATAGTCTTTCTTTTTTTGAAAGATAACCAACCCCTTTTAGTCTTCTATTACTACTTTCTCCATCTCTGAGATTGGATTCCTTGAATCTCTCTCTCTCTCGTGCATGCGTAAGTTGCGTGTTGGATGATATAAGGAACGTAAATATGCTTTCCCCTGCCCTCCTTTCACATTCACTTTCAGTTTCCTGTAATCCAGAAGTACTGCTCCTTGCGCCAACTGTTTTCAAAACGTTTTCAAACTCCATGTCACATTGATGAGGAAATTTTTGCTAATAACTAGTTCTATGTTGCTCACTTAAAGACACGCTTGTGCATCCACTTTTTGTTAAAAAAATGTAGGAAAGTGAAAATATTTTTTCCCAGGGAAAAAAAGTTTTACACTTGGTGTGGCCATTTTTTCACAAGGAAAAGCGAAAAATGATCCAAGTATAAATTCTGTATAGTTTTACGAAAAAACACTTTAAATGAGAGAGCAAATGGGTTTAATTTCTGTGGATAAGAAAAGGGTTCTCTACGAAACCGATATTCCTGGGCACTGTACAAACGTGATCTTAATGTGCGGCAAAAATGGGATGGAGAGGTCTCAATGCAGAGGTAAGGATCATAGAAAACCAGCTGGATTCAATGGTTGTAACTTCTATAACAGTCAAATTTGATGGTTATTAATCATCAGATATACACCCTATGTTTGACTCATGGTAAGATATCTCTCTCTAATTGGCATCCATCAAAGTGGACCCACTGAACTGGATCACCAACTTTAAGATTGCAGCCAGTGCCGAAATTTCCGGCTCCTTAATTTAGTAGCAGTGTCTTATTTTATAAGTGCATCTCACCTCACCATGATAGCAGCCGATTATTCTTTGTCGACAGAAGAGCAAACCCACATCAAAATACCCCTTAAAAGCTGTCGTTTACTTTTTTTCTAATTGGAAATCACCTTGTGAGAAATTCAGGGATCCGGATCCCCTGTTTGGGCCTATCACTGTGTGCCACATGGACAAGAGAAGAAGTGTACAACACAAGAGAATGAGTGTGCCTATTCTCTTGTCTATGTGGCACAGGGGGATTGGCCCAAACAGGGATCCCCTGTTTGGGCAAAACAGGGGATCTTGTTCCGAAATTCAGCCACCGTAAGGGCCCGTTTGTGCAGCGATGGAAACCGTGGAAATGGGTGGCGACAAGGCGCCGGTTTTTCTGGTTTTTTTCCCGTTATTTTTGGTGCAGAGAGGATTCCTCTCTTCCAGATTTTACGGCGTGCCTTTGAAGCCCCATTTTCTTCCCTGGATTTTCTCACCTCCTAGCACAAAATCAAATACCGCGGAAGAGGTTATGCACAAACAGACCCTAAGAAGCAAAGAAAACGAAAAAAACAAGAGCAAATAACAAACAAAACAGAAGTAAGAGTGAAGGGAAATTCACAGGGATTATATTATCAGTTTGTATATTGTCCATGAGTTTGTAGGCATCTTGATTTACTGATCCCCACCGTTTATATTGTGGATCCTACTGTATAATGATCATGTATTTAATAGAGATTGGAGGGTCCTAGCCATTTGAAAACTGTATGTTATTTCAATAATGTTAATCAGGTCACACATGTAGTAAGACCGTAAGGGTTAACATAGTAGCTCAGCTGATAAGGGACATGCGTGCATAAGAATATAATGATTCAAGCCCCTAATGAAGGAACAAATGGAAAAGAGTAATATAAATAGGGGCTCACCTATGACTCTCACACCTACCAATTGACTCACGGCTAAGTGAGTGCGCCACCAAGTAAAAGTCATGTTTTAATAGGGATAAATTCTCAAAAGTGCTTTCCTCTATTTTTACTCCCCCATTCTAATCATTAAGATTATTTCATCATAGTGATAATTTACTTCTCTTTATCTCTCCGCTCAAAACCATCATCACTCATAATCTCATTGTCATGCAACAAGGTGGGCCTCACAAGAGGGGCATCTTTTTAAACCTCTTGAATAAATGCATTAGTGTAATTTGGGTTGCAAATAGGTATCCAATTATTTGAATACCAAAGTCTCTGGCTTCAAATAAAGCGGGTATGACACTTATTTCTTGATTTGTGAGAGATTTGGATTTGGATTTGGATCCAGATGCAATCCAAAACATTTAGATTCAAAACCGGATCCTTCTATGCTTCGTACTGAGATTCCATTCAGGATGATTGCATTCACATAGCAAAAAAGATGTATAACTCCAAAGGGCCTAAATAGATTGAATAAAATTCATATCTGAAAACTTACATAGCTTTAATCACATAATATTTACTAGTCACGTTTGTATATTTATTAATAAATTAATATTCTTTGAAGCTCTTTTATCCAATTATACTAATGCACTTTACATTTTATATTCAGATTCAGAATCTTTTAAGTCGATGCTAGAACACATAGGTTCGTATCGGATTTTGATCCGATTTTGGAATCAAATATATAGAGACAGATCCAGGTCAGGATCCACCATGGTTCTATCCCGGAACTGACCCGTTTACCTCCCATATGCCATAGTCCTCTAATAATACAACTTTCGAAATCACTTGGTGTTGTACTCCAATAATTAACATTGATTAATGCTACCTGTCTCCAATATATATATATATATATAATGCACAACAGCTTTAAGCATCATAAACGTGCAGTTCCTAACAATGGGCCATGTTTTGAGCAATAAAAATGATAGTTTATGGACCATTGATTTATCCACTTTATCCTTGTTCTCTCCAATCCCCACCTCCATTTTGTCCCATCTCTATAGTCAATGAATAAAATGATGGTTGTTTAATTGGCATGAAGAACGTGCCTACACATCTTGCTGGTGATTGATTTTTAATGATGGTTGGCAACAAGGTCAGGTCAATAGAATTGGTACACATTCAACATCATCCATTAGTCGATTGTTTCAAGCTTCAACCACTATCGACCCACAACTCTTGTGTTTCTCAAATAGTCCTTTGAAACCTACTTTTAATATTGGAACACGTTTTTTTGACTTGTATTACGAAGAGTCAATCTACTCCAATGAAGTGAAAAGAAGAGGTCGGTTGAAATTTTGTTTAGCCAAGTATGAGGTAATGTAAACAGACAGGTTAATTGAAAGAGGGAGTGTAGATTAAAAGCAATTTTTCTCGTAAAGTTATTACACCATAGTTTTTCACACTTTTTGAGGTAAAATAAACGAGGCACGTGAAGTAAAAGATTAGTAGCATTGCATTATAAGTTTACTTCTTCACTCCACTTCTTTCATCTAAACACAATCAAGTAAAAAACATTACATCACATAAATACTTTTATTCCACTTTTTACTACTACTTGTGCAAACAAATAGGCCCATCCCAAGGACGAGGAGTGACAAAACCCCATTCAAGCAGTGCGATCAAGGGTAGGCATTTGAGATGGGATTTAATTTATTATGGTTGAGCTCATTGTATAAAAAACAATGAAAGGGGTGCTAGTAAAGGGGGTGTAAGATAGAAAAGTTTTATTCTAAAAATTTAGCAAAATAAGTATAAGTATTTTTTTTCTTGGTCGGCCTACTGACAAGGAGTGATACTTATTGGGTTTTTTGTTTCAAAAATTCTAAAGGTGGTTTTTATAAAAGTTGTTTTGTCCTTTCTTCTTGTTTACTTTATGGGTTGTGTAGGCTTTTGGAATCAACATATCCCACATTGCTCAAGTTCAACTTTTGAGGTGAGTTTATATGTGTTTTCATTCCTTTACACTTTAAGAACCTTTGAAGGCTTTTGCCATGGGCCCTATGCGCGCACACGAGCTAGGCCCGACCCGGGGTGCTGGGTCCAGAAAATGTTTAACCGGGCGTGCGTCCGCGACGCGCATCCTGCGTGTATATCGCGCGCAGGGGGCGTCATCAGACGTGCCTCGGTCACAGTCCTGCTGCTGTTGCTGCTCTTCTTTTCCGCCTGCAAATCACAGTTGCAACCTTCTTCAATCGGGTACTATTGTTCCATTTACATTCTGTTTCACAGAAGCATCTGCTCTGTAGCCATTAGTTTCTATAATTTTAGGACGAACATCTGCTATGGCTACTTCCGCTGTCAAATTCATGCACCAGGACCTAGTTCGGTTGGATAGCTTTGATGGATCTAATTTTCGACGTTGGCAGCAGAAAGTTTTATTTCTGCTGACATCTTTGAAAATTGCCTATGTCCTTACCAAACCATGCCCTGATCGTGAAGAAGGACCAGGTGGCTCTTATGCACGGAAGAAATGGAAAGAAAACGATTACCTGTGCAAGAGCCATATTTTAAACCTTGTAGCAGACAACATCTATAACATGTATTCTGAAGCCCGATCTGCTAAAGACATCTGGAGAGCTCTTGATAAAAAATATAAAACAGAGGAGTCTGGAGCTAAGAAATATGCGGTTGGTCGCTATCTGAATTTCAAGATGGTAGATGACAAGCCCATTCTTCCTCAAGTACATGACTTACAAACCATTGTTAATGAAATTGTTAAAGAAGGGATCCAAATCGATGAACAGTTCCAAGTGGCTACAGTAATTAAAAAATTACCACCCACTTGGAAGGATATACAGAAAACCCTTCGACACAAGAGAAAGGACTATTCTTTGGAGCGCCTTCACCGCTACTTGAGAATTGAGGAAGAAGCCCGAAATAGTGATCAGAAGGATTTGGCTGAGAATGGTGGCAAAATAAACTTAGCTGAATCTAAATCACAAGTTGATGGTGAAAAGAAAGGGAAATTTGACCAAAATCTGAGCAGGAATAAGCAGTCTAATCCTTCCTTTAAGAGGAAGAATTCGAAGCAAAACCAGAACAAAAAGTTCAGTAAAAATCAAGGGACTGTCAAGCCACAGGCTAAAGGCAGTTGCTTTGTTTGTGGCAAGCCGGGACACTTTGCAAGAGAATGTCGTCACCGAAAAAAAGGTCCACAACAATCTCAAGCAACCAAGCCTCAAGCTAATGTTACTGAAGCAGAACAGTTTGTTGCTGTTATTTCTGAGGTAAATGCTGTCAGCACAGCAAAGAGTGAAGGATGGTGGATTGACACTGGTGCAACCAACCATGTCACTTTTGACAGAAGTATGTTCAAGACCTATGAGAAGGTTACGAATGATTGTAAACTCGCTCTGGGAACTACCGTTACTACTCAAGTAATCGGTAAAGGGAAGGTTGAAATTCAGTTCAGTTCCGGAAAGACAGTAACATTGCTGAACATCTTTCATGCACCAGAATTAAGAAAGAACCTTGTGTCTGGTTATCTTCTGAATAAGGCCGGATTTAAACAGGTAATAGAATCTGACCAATTTGTGATCACCAAGAAAGGTGTATTTGTGGGTAAGGGTTATGCCTGTGAGAATATGTTTAAATTGAATACTGTCAATAATAATATTGCATCTTCTTCTGCTTATATTATCGCTTCAGTTGATGAATGGCATGGTAGATTAGGTCACATTAATTTCAGAACTATGAGAAATATGAGTAATGATGGACTAATTGATAAATATGATGATGATCATAAGAAATGTATAATATGCTCTCAATCCAAAATTACTCATAAGCCTTTTAAACATGTGGAAAGGGAATCTGCATTACTTCAATTGGTTCATTCTGATATATGTGATCTAAGTAATACTATGACTAGAGGTGGTAAATATTATTTTATTACTTTTATTGATGACTGTTCTAGGTATACTTATTAAGAACTAAAGATGAAGCACTATCTAAATTTCAAGTTTATGTGACTGAAGTTGAAAATAAACTGAATAGAAAGGTTGTGACATTCAGAAGTGATAGAGGTGGTGAATACACCTCAAAAGATTTTTTAGGCTATTGTGAATCTAAAGGAATTAAGAGAACTTGTACTGCCCCTTATACACCCCAACAAAATGGTATAGCAGAAAGGAAAAATAGGACTTTGATTGAAATGGTTAACTCTATGTTAATAGCATCTGGGAGTCCTAAAAACTTATGGGGTGAAGCTCTGTTGACTGCCTATTACATTTTAAATAGAGTTTTACATTCTAAAACTAATAGAACACCTTTTGAGATTTGGGAAGGGAGAAAGTCTAACCTTAGATACTTTAGAGTTTGAGGGTGTTTAGCACATGTCAGGATAGTATATCCAAAAAGACCTAAATTAGGACCCCACTCATGGGAGTGTGTTTTCATTGGCTATGCACAAGATAGTGCTGCCTACATATTCATGAAATTAGAAGACCTGAGCCTAGTTGAATCTAGAGATGCGGACTTCTTTGAAGACCTTTTTCCACTTAAAACTAAGTTTACATCATAACCTTCTTCATTAAATAGAGTATTAGAAACTCATGAGGAAGAGGAATCTCAACCTAGAAGGAGTAAGAGACAAAGAACAGCTACTAGTTTTGGTCCTGACTTTGAAACCTATCTAGTAGAGGAAGATTCATCTACTTTCCAGGAGGCTATGACTGCTCATGATGCTGCCTTTTGGAAGGAGGCATTAGATGATGAAATTGAATCTATTTTAGCCAATAATACCTAGGAATTAATTGACTTACCTTTAGGGTGCAAGTGGATTCTCAAGAAAAAACTTAGGCCTGATGGGTCAATAGAGAAATATAAAGCCAGGCTAGTAGCCAAAGGCTTTAGGCAAAAAGAGGGAATAAACTTCTTTGATACTTATTCTCATGTGTCTAGAATTAGTTCTATTAGACTCTTGATTGCTATTGCTGCTGTTCATAATTTGATTATACATCAGATGGATGTCAAAACTGCTTTTCTAAATGGAGATTTGGAAGAGGAAATTTATATGGATCAACCAGAAGGCTATGTCATAAAAGGACAAGAACATAAGGTGTGTAAATTAATAAAGTCCTTATATGGACTAAAACAAGCACCTAAACAGTGGCATATGAAATTTGATGAGGTAATTCTATCTTATGGCTTCAAAATAAACGAAGCTGAAAAATGTATTTATTATAAATCTAATGGTTGTTCAACAATAATAATATGCTTATATGTTGATGATTTACTAATATTTGGCTCTGACATAGAAAGCATCAAAGATATAAAGAGACTTATCTCTCATAACTTTGATATGAAAGACTTGGGAGAAGCAAATGTTATATTGGGAATTAAAATTATAAGAGGTGATTCTGGAATCAAGTTATCCCAATCACATTACATTGAAAAAATATTGAGGAAATATGATCATTTTAATTGTAAACCTGTGTCTACTCCTTTTGATCCTAGTATTAAATTAGTAAAAACTGATGGTCAATGTGTATCTCAACTTGATTATGCTAGTGTAATTGGTAGCTTAATGTATGCTATGAATTGTACTCGTCCTGATATAGCTTATGCAGTCAGTAAATTGAGTAGATATACCAGTAACCCTGGTATAGAACATTGGAAAGCTGTATCTAGAGTACTTAAGTATTTAAAGAATACTATAGACTATGCATTGCATTATTCTGGTTATCCACCTGTAGTTGAGTGTTACAGCGATGCTGACTGGAATTCAGACTTAGATGATTATAAGTCTACAAGTGGATATATTTTTACTTTGGGAGGTGCTGCAGTATCTTGGAAATCAAAGAAACAAATTGCAATTTCTCATTCCACTAAAGATTCAGAATTCCTGGCTCTGGGAGCTGCTGCGCTGGAATCTGAATGGATTAGAAATTTATTATTTGATATTCCCTTGTGGACTAAACCCATTCCTCCTATTATTATTCATTGTGATAACACTGCAGCAATTATTACTGCTAACAATACCACGTATAATGGAAAGTCTAGACAAGTGCGACTACAACATAGCTATGTGAGACAATTACTCAGTGGAGGAGTAATTTCAATTGATTATGTGAGATCAAAGGATAACTTAGCAGATCCTTTGACAAAAGGCCTTGCAAGGGAAAAAAATTAAAGAAACAACTAAAGGGATGGGTCTTAAGCCCATAAATCATCAATAGTGGGAACCCAACCTAATGACCGGAGATCCCGAGAATTAGGTTTAATGGGAAAAACAAGCTATCTCGATGATGTGAAGTACCGACATATAGAGTATGGTTACTCTGAACTCATCCCTGTTGTGTATGACTCATTTGATGGTTGGTACATAACCTGTGTAGCGAATCAGGTTGAATTTAATTCTTAGTGAGATCTATAGCCTATATGGTGGGGTGCACAGCTGCAGGAGCACTCTTGATAGACTCACCTATATGAGTGTGGAAGTGGGGCCGCTTCCTATTAGGGCTGCACAACCGGATTTCCGGTCCGGTTTTTGGACCGGAATCCGGTCGGACCGGAAATCCGGTCCGGCTTAAATGAGAGGACCGGACTGGACCACTTATAAGTGGTCCGGTCCGGTCCAAAACGGTCCTGTCTGGACCACTTAAGTGGTCCGGACCGGTTTCATTAGTTTTTTTTTTTCTAAGTTTTTATTTTATTTTTTCATTTTCAGCCCATTTCCTGCCTCTTTTTCCAACTCACCAGCTTAATTGGTCAAGACAATTTTTAGCCCATTTATAAATAACCTCCCCTCTCTCTCATTTATATGATCATCATATGTGTGAGCCATGTGCTATCACTGATCCTCTTGGGCCTGATCACCTTCAGATAAAACGGGACCAATTAGTCATTGATTGGGACTTGTGTGTCAAAGAAATTGATCTGCTGTAACAGGACCAAATTGGCTGGCAGGTCCATTTGCATTATTCAAAAACAATTTGGTATCCTTGTATAGAAGTGATACAGGTCCACTGGCCCAAGTCCACTTACGTTTATATAAGATTTTCTAGTGAATGAATTGTATGGAAGATAAAGAAACTACAAAGGAGACCATTAAAATGTCCAAGTTGGAAAAACGAATGACCCTTTGCCCGAAGAAATTTAGGGCCTTTTTGTTCCATTGAAAGCTGGTGAGTTGGTCCAGACAATTTGTATTAAAAAAATTAAAAAAAAATATTTATTATTAATCCGGCCCGGTCCGGTCCAGACCAGTTTTTAAAAGGTCTGGACCGGACCGGACTGGATATAACCGGTTTTTCAAATCCGGTCCGGTCCGGTTTTGCGGTCCGGTTCTGTGCAGCCCTACTTCCTATGAGAATTTGGGCAGATTCTCTAGAGCACTCATGAAATCTGGGATTAAGCACATGGTCGTAAAGTGCTGACCTAATGACTCCAAGATCAAATCTTGACATAATTCTGAACTGATATAAAAAGTTAAAGTTCAAGAACTTATTCACTCCAACTCCTAAAGGTTTGAAATTATGTCATGACGGTAAGGTTCAAGCTTGGTCACCTTACCAGTGAAATGTTCATTAAATATTTTGAAACAAGGGGGAGATTGTTGGTTTTTTTGTTTCAAAAATTCTAAAGGTGGTTTTTATAAAAGTTGTTTTGTCCTTTCTTCTTGTTTACTTTATGGGTTGTGTAGGCTTTTGGAATCAACACATCCAACATTGCTCAAGTTCAACTTTTGAGGTGGGTTTATATGTGTTTTCATTCATTTACACTTTAAGAACCTTTGAAGGCTTTTGCCATGGGCCCTATGCGCGCACGCGAGCCAGGCCCGACCCGGGGTGCTGGGTCCGGAAAACGTTTAACCGGGCGTGCATCCGCGACGCGCATCCTGCGTGTATATCGCGCGCAGGAATCCCGGCCTAGAGGGACCCATATATTGATATAGAATTGGCATCCTTTTGCCACTATTTTTAATTTTTTAAAACCAATCTTAAACGTTGTTTTAATGCTGATTTTAACGTTGATTTTTCATTGAGTTAACGTTAATCGTTGTTTTAAATGTGGATTAATCGCTGTTTTAATGTGGATTAAAACGGAGAGGTTTTATGGCCCAACGGACTACTAATCCAATTTAAATTAGGGCTATTTGCGCTATTGAAAAAATACAGAAAAAAAAAGTTTTCCTCTTCTTCTTCTTCCTTTTGTTTTCCCTCTGAGCATTAATAAAAGGGAGTCTGTGCTATTCGGGCCTGCGTTGCGACCAGAGCCTGAACGAGAAGGCCGTTGTATCATGGGGGTAGTTCTGCTGAGAATCTTCGCAACTGGGAATAGAATCCAGGGGGCGGAACTCGTCCTAAAGAGAGCGTCATCAGACGTGTCTCGGTCACAGTCCTGCTGCTGTTGCTGCTCTTCTTTTCCACTTGCAAATCACAGTTGCAGCCTTCTTCAATCGGGTACTATTGTTCCATTTACATTCTGTTTCACAGAAGCATCTGCTCTGTAGCCATTAGTTTCTACAATACTACCTACCGTATAAATAAAATTATTGCTCCTTAGAACACCCCCATATGTTTTTACCTAAACTTGAGTGTGTACTGTGACGAGCACCTACTCAAGTTTGAGACTAGAGCAAGGGGCAAGTTAGAGACTAGCGAGTATTGTCGAGTGTTGATCAAAGGGTTACCTAATGAAATGAAAGTCAAGCCTTGTAATGGGGCTTTGATCAAAGGATTACTTTGTGAATTGAAAGACATGCCACATTACCTATGACATGAAGTTGCATTAAAGGCTTACGATCAGATTACCAGTAAATAAAAGTCTAGATGAGTAGAATGAAATGAAAGCCATTAATTTAGTCTTACAAGATTTAGGCACTCAGACAAGTTTCAAGGAAAAAATGGACATTGCATATGACAATTTATTACCAGATACTGGGAACGGTTCGATTTACACCCGTTCACTTTTAATGCTTCAAATTGGATGGTTATTAATGTTCACTACATCTGATTAATTTGCAAATGAACAGCAAAACTCACCTTTATTTAGTATAGCCTGTGTAACGGACAAACCTTATCATTCAAGGCCCACTTGGAAGCATGACACAACGGCGTTATAACTTTCTTAGGGCAAAAAATGAGAACAATCCAACCAAGACCATGTTTGGGGCTTCATACTGTTTTGGGCTTAAAAAAAAAAAAACATGTCGAGCTTTTTTCGTTTTTCTTTTTCCTTCTTTTTGAGTGATTTATCAAAACTGAATCATTGAGATTGTTAGTGAAGTAGAGATGGTTGTGAAAATAAATTCAAACTAGAAGCGGTTGTATGAAATCAGAAAAGTCAGGTGGTTGTAAAAGCTAAATTGACTGCCTTTTACACATGTAATAGGAAAATGAGTTTTACAAATGCAAATGTATTAATTGTATTTGGATCTCTATTTATTTTTTTTTTGTCAAAATCACCATTTTTACGTGAAAAAATGAATACATCCGACGGTTTTAGATTTACTTGGATTTTTTTGGTCTTTTCACAAATTTCTTATAGTCTATGAAAAACTAGGACCTAAAACTACATGTCATGTTATTTACCATTAATACAAAAATACTGAACAAAACAAATTCAGACCATGAATTGGCGGCCTATACAAAAGTGTGGAAAATTTGATTTTATAAATTAGGACTTTTTCACAAACTACTCAAAATGTATGAAGATTTAAGATAATTAGATTAAAGTCATGTGGTTCTTAGTTCAGTAAACAAATTGAATGGTTTGGAATGAGGCACAAAAATGGCTAATGGGGCCCACAAAAAAAGCAATCATTGTGTGCCCTAAGAGCAAGTTTGGTAACTCTACTAATATAGTCAAGTGAAGTAAAGTTGATTTGGACAAAAAAATAAAATATAAGCGAGTTATAATGCTATTTTGTTTTTAATTGTTTGTTATAGAATCTTTTTAATTTTTTGTATGAAAAAGTTTAGTTTTTTTGTATTTTAGTGGATATAAATAGTAGTTGCTTTTTTACTTTTTATTTGAAAAATATGAATGAAGTTTTAAATAAAGTGCATTTGATATGACATCTTCTCTGAAAAATGGAGACTTTACTTAACTTTAATTTTATAAGTGCCAAATGGGCCCTAAAGAGTTCACACCTAAATGCAATCACCTAGTAAGAAACTAGACTAGTGCGTTATGGAGGTTTGAAAGTAATTTTCACACTTAATCTTGGTGCATAAATATATTTATCTACACCATTTTTACATTTCATTCAAACATCACATCCATAAATGCACTCAAACATTTGTAATGATCCGTAACCATTACACATGGGAATCATTTACATGAGTAAATGACTGATGACCCCTAAATATATATAGACTCCATGTGAAAGCAACTGGAATCAGAAACATGCAGGCACGAAAGGCAGGCTAGACAATAGTTACAGGATCAAGTCCACGACTAATCGTGAAGTTTCATATGAGATCAGATGAAAACCAAGCATCTCTGTAGCATATTATGTATACACAAGGAGCACGTTTCATGAAGAGCCTTCAGGGACCCAAGTACAAGTTTTGCCAAAGAAAGGGTTCAGATGGATAAGTATGAACGTAAGGATGGGAGGCAGGCAAGGTTCTATCACGCTGCCTCTGCAAATCCAACTCTCAAGCTGCCATAGTCAAACACTGTGTGGTAGACACCCATGAAGACATCTCCAAGGATCCTGCACAGGCCAAACCATTTCCTTTGAGATTATACAATGCTCTACTACAACATCCAACTGTAAATGATAAATATCATAACCCCTAACAAAAGCAGAGAGAGGTTAAAAAGTCATGGTAGCGGCAAATACCAGAGGGGGCCACGAGGAGGAGGTACGTCCAATGCTGTGAATCCACTAATGCACTGAGCTGCTGCCCCTTCGCCCACCTTAAGGATGTACTGTTCACCAAAGTTTTAAGGCAGCAACATTGAGTGAGCATGTTGTTCTATTATGGCAACACAGTATACATGTAAAATAATGCAACTATGCAAGTCACTTTGATTAGTTTCTTTTCTTTTACTTACAAAGTATGTGCATTATATTTAAGCTCAAGCACAATGTTAGTACACAACTCTTCAACTGGATTTGGCGGGGAAAAAGTTTCTTCCAACAAAAGATATTCAGTACCATTGAGAAGGGCTTAAAAGCTTATAAAAAAGGGCAAAACATCTCATGGCCAGTTTATAGTGCGACGTGACATTGATAGGATCTAAGGGGCCTATCGAATAAAAAACGATTTCATAAATTTATTTCTACCAAAAATGGCCCTTAACACATAAAACCAATCTTAGATCCAATGAGGCACATGTTCCACTTCAACACACAGATAACTTGTCATGCACGAAAAAAGCAAAGGTTACATCTTTATGATATACAAGAAAGCTGTTAAATACATATCTGCAAAAATCGCCATTGTAGTTAGAACTGCTTTCTGGTACATGAAACTGGAAAAGAAGGATAATGCCTTGCAGCACCATAGAGAATGAACGATACTGAATCTACACTATCTTAAGTTATGGTCAATTCTCTCACATTTGAGAGTAGGATAACATTTGTCCTCAGCATTATGGAGGTGCAAAGACCAAGCTAGGATAAGAAGGAAAGTATACTAGACTGCTGTCTCCTAATTTGATTTGATAATGACGCCAAAATATTGGGGAAAAGTTTTTCTATGCAGGTTGATGGCCCAAAGAGGACATGAATGGAAGTCATAAGGATTGATCTGAAGAAGTTCAACCTATAATGCATTCAAACCTTCGAACACACTAGATGAATTCAACAATAAGCCATTAACTAATATCTCGAAAGAAGCTGTTGAAAAACACTCCTTGAATTTTATTATTTTATCCTGAATCCCATCATTATCAACAAATAGATCATGGGGACCCAATCAACATGCTCAAGGGGGCCTTACCTATGTTGATCTTTAGCTGAATCATTGATAGTGGCTTCAAAGTGGGGGGCAATCCTTACATTTTGTTATTTTATCCTGAAGCCCATTATTCTCAACAAATAGATCGGAGATTTAGAGTCCCACTCAACATGGTCAAGGGGTCAAGGACCAAGAGCCCTTACACATGTTGATCTTTAGGTGAATCATTGATAGTGACAATTAAGCGGCACTACTCTTTTTTATTTCCTTTTTTGTCGATCTAGAAGCTCCCCTCATTCCACTCATCCAGCCTTTTTTCAAGAACTCGTACAATCATCTCACTGAGATCGCCAACTCTTTGATTGAAGAGATAGCCAGCTTTCCCTCATTCCCCCATCGTCTTTTTTTCTTCCACTCATGAATGCTTGGCCATAGGTTCATATTGAGAATTAATGTTTTACAAATGTCCTTTGAGCCACCTCAGTTTGCCTCATCGCTTCCATTAGGCCTAACCAATACTTAAGAAATTCTCACAAATTTAACCCACTTCACTCATAGGACAAACCGGCAGAGTCTTACACTTACACTGGCCCATCGAACTTTGCTATAAGATAAGCTATTTTACAAGAATTCCTCTTTCTCTATAGCAACCATATGGGGCCCGATTAAAGTAAGCAAAAGAAGTTTGACTCAAAGCAATTACATATAAGTTATCATTCAAAGGCATCATGCTCTGTGGACCGTGGGAATATAACGAAGGCCCATAAAATCAATGACAAAAAGTAGATTACGTCCAATGGAAACTATTAAATCATATTAACCGAGTTTTTCTTTCTTTCTTTCTTTTTTTTTTTTTGAAGAGTAAATAAACTAGCGGATTGCAAGTACCAATTGAAGGTTATTTATCCAAATGCATCACAAATGATTATCATCTGCTGAATTGTTAAATGGAGGTCCAGTCAATATCATACACAAAAAATTATAAAAATAACAAGGATGACATGGTTAAAAATTACTATTTTCACAGCAAAATACACATTTATGTGATTGTTAATATCATATTGAACATGTTAATGAAAAAAAAATGCAGTATTGATCATACCTGCTGTGGAGTGAGGGAGAATTTTTTACCACCAATGGTGAAAGAAACATTTGGCATGGAAGAAAGACTGGAACAGTCAACAGCTGATTCTCCCATGGGGCTAGGCAGTCGATCACAAAGCTGCAGTACACTGAGAGCATGAGCCAACATTCTATCTTTCCCAGTAACATTCATTATAATCTAAAGTTAACTTCACCTGATTAATGTAGTTCAATATATGATCCTCTGTCTGGTTCTGCTTAATCTGATTCTGCATCCACACAACTGCCATTTCACAAGCAGTGCACATAGCTCCACTCTGACCAACAGACGATTCCCCATTGTTCTCATTAACAACACTCTCAATGCCAATGCTGCCAATTGTTACAACCAGCATTTAAATTAAATTAACATTCATTCCAAGTCATCCCATGATAGGAGAAACCGATGCAACTAATGTAACAAGATGCCATAACTCACTCCATTGTCACAATCACTACCGAAATTAGATTTATGGTTTAGTGCAAGTCATTACATATTCACAAAAATTGAAGCAGCTGGAAAATAATAATAATAATAATAATAATAATAAAAGAATGCAAAGATCGACTAACCCAACACTTCGAGTTCCATCAAAAGCACACAAACCAATCTGAGAGCAGATTTTCAAGGGTTCTGCCTGAATAATTAAAGGGACCATGAACAAGCTATCAGCAGCTTGGGTAAAACCACTAGATAGGTGACTCCAAAGAAAACAGATAGAGTACAAGTTAGAAAAAGAAAGGGGAAAAAAAAAAAATGTACGCCATACCTCAGATAATAGCAACTCCATTATCACTTTACCATATTGAGCAACAACAGCTCTGCACTCCTGACTAGCAACCCCGGAAGCCCCAATCGCATGATTGATTTCAGTAATAATTGTCTACAGGTTATCAGAGCAGTATAGTAATGAGAACAGTTTTTCAAATAGAAGCTTAAGTGCAGCATTAAATGTAAATAGTAAACACAGAAGAAGAATATATCAACAACTATACAATGATAAAGCTCAAGACACAATGAAATGCAAGACAATCAAGGAAAAAATTACAAACATACAATCGTATTTAAAGAAAAATAAAATGAAACTATGAAAGAATAAATGCATAGCCATAAAGGTTGTGACCTCAAATAGAGGTCCACTTTTCAAAAGTAAAAGTAATTGTACATGGCCAGGACACCAATCAAATTGGATTGATACTAAATTGCAATTTTCTTTTTCATAGGTTAAAAAAGATAAGTTTTTCCTTTCTTTTTTAATATGGTATAATATGGTTGAAGATCATTTCAGTCCAACAAGGATTATCAACCTGATCTGAGTCATACAGTGATCCAATTTCTAATCTGTACCAAAATTTACATTGCGGTTGTCAATGTATACCCATTTCTCATAGAAGCATACGGTTCCTCTTAGTCATAGTACAAACATATCATACATGTGTTGATATCAATATTTGTAGCAAGAGATCATGGTTGACAAACGTCCAAGTCTAGATACATACTGTTGGACCCGCAATCAAAGAAGTTCCAGAATCTGCAATTGCGGAACAGCCTTTTGCACAGAACCCTGAAAATTGAGAAGCATATGACATATCACAACAAAGAATTGGTTTTATAACCTCAAAATAGGAGCCTGCATTGCAACTACATGAAACAGGAATAACATAAAAGTCTTCTATCCATTACCAGTTGTTTGATTGCCGACTAAGACATCTCCCATATCAAACTGGAAAGAAAAACAATTCAAAGACAAACAATAAACATATGAATCGTGATCAACATCCTATCACTTGTCACATAAAGGTGTGAAATCTTGGAATACTCACTTGCCAGTAACCTTTCTGCGTAACAGGAACATATGTATGTTCACCTTTATAATGGTTAGGATCAACCCCTCCAAATACAATTTCACCGCCAGCTTCTTCTTCTGCATTTCGGTTAAACCAGAAAGAGAAAGCAGGTTCTTTCACCAAACCTTGGTTAACCATGTTGTACCTGTCAAGTTTACAAAGTAGTCAAGTCACACGCTGCCAGTCATTTATCCTTGCACTACTAATAAGAATTAAGAAGTCACTACTGCATTTCCCATGGTCTGTTCATACGTTGTACAAATACATCTTAATAAAGCAACAAGCACCATCAAAACATATATTTAAATTTAAACAATAAATCTTAAGTGAAAATGCATCAACATACCATAGGGGGACAGCATTTCCAACAGAGATTTCCTGAAATCCAAGTCCAAGTATACCGTCGAACTTGGCGACTAGAAATGTGACACTTGGCTCTCTGGTAGCTTCAATGAAGTCCTGAAATTTATTCCCGTGTAAATTCCTCTACAATGTAAAATTTTCCTGCAAGGTCAACAAAAGTTGGATAGAGTTTCACCTGATCCTTAACAGTAAGGTCACCAAGTTTAACACTATCTTGGCTAAAGAAACCAGATATTGCTCCAGTCCCATAGTGAATATCAGCAGATTTTCCTGAACAAAAGGTGTGTAAAAATAGTTGTCAAAGCTTAGAATACTTCTGAAGCAGTAAGTAGAAGCATCAAAGATCACAACTGGCACACATGACAAAGAAGGAACTGCCAAAGGATATAATACACTATCAAAAACGACTTGGGTAATGATATGAAAAATGACTCTTTTAACAACTGCTATTCTAAAGCTCTCAATGTTTTCCTCTACTATGTGTCATTCTTTGTCATGTGCCAGTCCCCAAGCCCCGATAATGGAGGAGGTTTAAGCCAAATTATACTTGGCTAAAAGTATGAAACTTATCATACTTTAAAATGGTTTCTACTTAATAGTAACTAGTAGAAGTAGGAAGACAACCAAAGATAGATAAGGCTATGATAAAGATGATGGTATTAGAAAACCAACAGCCAGCAGAAAACAACTGGTTCAATCAAGCAGACAAGTATGCAATGATACCATGACAACAAAAAAAAAGAAAACAAAAAGGGACCATTGCAAGAAAAAGAAAACTAATCCATTCCACTGCTCCATCCTACCACCTCCTAAAAGTAGAAATCAACATGACCCTTGTCCCCACCAACTCTTAAACACTTTCCTTTTCTCTAGAAAAGAATAAAAACTCAAATAAAAGCAACAATGAAAATTTTTTTCCATCAACAAGTACTAGAATTCAGCAGCAATAGAGACAATTAGGAGGCAAGATACAAACCATTCTTCTTGTAACTACTCGACTTGCTGGCCTTATACCTGGAATGGAGATAGCATGCAATCTGCATCCAAAAACAAAACAACAAAATTCCCATTTTTTTCACAAATCCGGTCACAACCGCACAAATTATAAAACCATCAAACTCATATTCATACTACTTTACAACACAAAATTGCATTAAAAGAAAAAATGGAAACCCCCAAAATCAAAACTTCCGATTCTCACCGAGTAGTAACACTTAGAAGACGGAATCCAAAGATTGGAACTGCCAGTATCGAATATCACCGTAAACTTCTGCGGCGGAGAACCGATACCGATCTCTCCAAAGTACTGAGCATCCATGTAATTCTTCAACGATACAATATCCGTATCAGAATCGGCAAGATTACCGCTGAGTCCATACTTCCGAATCGGCTTGGCATCTTCAGCAGATAAGCGTGCCGCAAGCTGATTGTTTCGGTCGATCGGCCTCTTCTTCAGTCCGATTCTATACAAATCAGAAGAATCGGCCGAAACCCCAAGGAAAAACGGAATCACAAGACATGAAAGGAACAAAGAGACCGTGATGAACTTGAATCCGTTTCCCATCGCACCTGCTGAATTAGAACAAAGAAAGAAGACACCTTTTCCAATCAAAGATCTTATAGATTGGAATCGTAAGAAAACCCAAAACCTAAAATGGGGAAAAATCGAATCTTTGTATGAAAAATCAAGTATTTGTGTGAAAAATCGAATCATTGTATGAAAAATCAAGTCTTTGTGTGGAAAAATCGAATCTTTGTATGAAAAATCAAGTCTTTGTGTGAGAAAATCCAATCTCTGTATGAGAGAAGGAAGATGAAGAGAAGAAAAGAATCTTACCAAAGTGAGGGGATTGGATTTGCAGAAGAGGAATGGGGTGTTGGAGAAGAGAAGAGGGGCGGAGGATATTAGTAGGGGAGTGGAAGTGTGAAACTACCTTTCTTCTTACAGCTCAGCTACCAGTCTACGGTTGTTTTCCAAGGGCATAGGTAGATCAGAACCGTTTAATTCCATTGGGATTTCATCTAGGCCGTCTGATCTGTCCTATCTTCCAGGGGAGGAGGTTTTTTAAGAGCTTTGTTTGGCATTGGACTGAAATGAAAGTATAGATTTCTAAAATGAGAATTGAATTAGGTGGATGGCCAAGTGGGGACCACAATGTTGTTTTTAGATATACCTATTTTGAGTCAGGATCCGATTATTTAGATCCTATTTGGAACTTGTTTTAGGTGTTGATTTATAAATGGATTTAAGTTTGGAATCTAATTTAGACTTTAATTGATAAACCGTTATAATTCAATATCCAGACATGTTCTAACCCATGGACTTGGGACCTAATATACGAGTCTTTAATGTAGTCAATTGAAGCTTTAAATCAACTTTGATTTGTCATTTTTATATTTAATGTTGGAGGTAGTAAACTTGATGCATGATTGTAAGTGAAATGATATTTTTATTTTAAGAAATAGTTAAAAATAAATAATTGAAAAGGAAGTTAAAATCGGTGTTTGGACTATATTCCACTTTTCTAATTAGAACCAGTTCCAAAATTGGGTTTGGGTCTGGAACTAATAAAATATGTTCTGAGTTAGAATTGAGTTTTTATTTTATTTTTATAAGTATAGTTTGAATTGAATTTAAAACCTTCATGAAAACGGCTCCGAGATTTGATATATTTTTTACCCAAAATTGACTGATTTAATATCCACAACTGCTATTACACAACAACCAAGCACACGTGAGGATCTCCATTGTGGGGCCTATATAGAGATAATTTAGACCATTCAAGATGAATCTCATCCCCTATATAAGGATACGTCCTCAAAATTCAATTTGATATGAGTGGATCCCAATGTTCGATTAAACATATGAAGGAAGAGTTCGAATCCCCTATCACATGTATTATACGGGAACCATATAACACATCCCTAGATCTCCATCATAGGCCTTATATGGAGATAACCTGAACCATTCAAGATAAATCTCATCTCCTATAAGGACGCACCCTCAAATTTCAGTTTAATAGGAGTGGGTCCCACCATCCAATTGGTCACATGATAGATTCATGATCAATATCACATCAACAAAAATGCCATATTAGCACCAAGTCATGTGTTCAATCTCACAGTGGGACGTAGTCCTATTACTGTGAAATTCGAGGATATGTCATTGGAGGAGATGTGATTCACCTTGAAAGGTCCAAATTATCTATACATCGGCCCATTACGGAGCTCCCTGAATGTGTTATAAGGTTCCCCTATAATAGCTGTGACATGGGATCTAGACTCCCATCAAACCGATCTTTAACATTGTTATTGGTTGGGTCTACAAAGGCAAAGAAAAGAAATCAGATAAGAGTGACCCACACCAGATGCATTAGGCTCAGCTGATAAAAACTTAATTGGATGGTCCATCATGCCAGCATGTGCCCTTAATAGAAAAATCATAAGAGTGCATTTCAAGGGGAAAATGACAAAGTGGGGTATCTTTTCATGTCAATTTCTTCAAAAAGTCTATCCACCCGGACGTTGTATCCGGAAAGGCACCCCGATCCAACGTGGTGGTCCAGCTGGACCTCAGTTAAAAGAAACAAAAAGAGAGAAACCCGCCTGAAATTTCAACAAAAACCCATCTTACTGTGGAGAAAGGGGAAAGAGACAAGCCGAGATACCTCCTCAACGATCGACCCTAACCTCTCTGCAAATCTCCAGAGCAGCTTCCTCTCTCTCAATCTCATCTCGTTGACACTGCTGCAGCTCTCTCTCTTTCTCCATCAAACAGGTATGTATGCGGTGGTCATGCAGTGTTCTTCTTCTTCTTCCTCCTCCTCCTCCTCCTATTTGATCATTCTTTCCTACCTTTTCAGCTCTTTTTTATTTGGGTTTTTTTTTTTTTTTTTTGAGAAATCAACTGTCTTCTTTCAAGATTTGCATGAATATTCTCTTATGGGGTCTTTTTTCTTTCTTGATTTCTATTGGTATTTTTGTTGATTCCATTTTCTTATATTCCTTTGATGGTGTAGTGTTTTGATCTATGATATTCATCTGGGTTTGTCTCCTTTCGGGATACAACGTCGGGGTGGATAGACTTTTTCAATCAAAATTCACCAACTACAGAACAACCAACCTGCTGCAGTAATCTAATATCTCTCGCTACTTCTATTTTCTCTCTTTTTATATATACTAGTCACGGTTTCGTGTTCCACTTCTTCTCCTCTTCATTTTTTTTTGCAGTACCTTTATTGTAGAGTTATAGTGATGGTTGAGCAGTTACTTAAACTTGCAACAATCGCTCTCATCTGAAAGAGAAACAGGGAAAGATTTCATTTTTCTGCTCTCTGCGTTTGTTTCTCTCTCTGGGTCGTCTTGGGTTGATTGAAAAATCTAATTTGGAAATGGGTTTTGTGGGATCTTGAGGCTTTGGACATGGATCTGGAAGGTGGGTTCAACCGGAATCACGTCAAGGTGAGATGGGTCTCTGCTAAAATGCGCCGTTTTTGTTTTGGTGTGGGGGTGTCTGGAATCTGTTGTTTCTGGGTTGCTGTTGTTGTTTGTTGGATTTGTTAGTTCTTGTTTTGAGATGAGTTTCTGCTGGAATGCGGCGGCGGGTGCTGTTGAGAGCAGAGTGTGCCACTTCTAGCTATCTAGTTTCCTTGATTGCTGTTGTTTTGATTTTTTTGCCCTTTCACTAAACTGCGCTGGTGGATGGTTTGGAAATCAGAGCATGCCCCTTTTAGTTTTCCCTGATTCGTGTTGTTCTGATTATATTGCTCTCTTGCTAAAATGCACTTTTTGGTGGTTTTAGCACTGTTTGGTGGTGGGAGGCCTGTTGTTTTGATTCTCTTTCCCTTTGCTAAAATGCACCGGTTGGGCGCTGCGGAGTTTACAAAGCACAAAAGCGGACCCTCCCTGACTTCCTTGATTCTCGTCTTCTGTTGTTATTAATGGGTGTTTTTTCTTCCTGTCTTAATTCTTTTATTTCGGTTTGTTGCTGTTTTACTGATAGATGAGCTTTGCTAAGAAGTGATTGTGGCTGATTTAGTATGTGGAGACATCACCCTTTCCCTGTGGTTTCCTAATTCTGGGTGGTTGGTTGTTGCTATTGCAAAACTGGGGCTTTGCTAAAATGTGAGCTGGCGGGGGTGTTACAATAGTTTTTTGGGAAAAGAATCAATATGTTTGCTTCGTAATGTATTGTAAGAAAGAGGTGCTCCACAGGTTCTTGTGTATGAAAGAGGTGCTCCACAGGTTCTTGTGTATGCTCATGCAACAGCCATTTTCAAGGTGCTTGTTTATGCTCATGCAACAGTCATTTTCAAGGTGCTTGTTTATGCTCTTGCAACACCGGATAGTAACAGATCATGAAAGCGAATGTGAATAGCAGGAGGAAGGGGCAGCTTTGGTGGAAAGATAGTCTTTTTTTTTTTTTTAGAGAAATGAAATGGATGAATGTTGTTTATAAGAGGTTGTAAGAGGTGAATATGTATAGATTTTCAAATATTGTATGTTATACATTTGAGTTATGTATATCAATTTCAATTTTATAAAATTTGAACCATTTCATAATTGTACATTTGAGTTACTGAGTGAAAATGTGTGATGTTGTGGTACATGTTGGTTCATTTTGATTTGTAAATCAGCTAAAGAAAGAATAGTAGATGAACATAAGAAGATGAGAAAAAATCATACAGAAGCTTGTTAGAACAAGAAGTCAGACAAAGAAAACAGAACATAAAAGAATGTCTAAATGAGTCGTGGAATTCAACAGATATTCTAAACCAAGTTGAAAAAGTGTGATGGTTGAAAAATTTGCAAACTTGGTGGTAATTAACTAAAAATTAGCAAAATTTAAGTTCATCATATGTACTTGGAACTCCCCAAATTTGAGAAAAAAAATAATTCGGGAAGTGGGTTAAAAAATGTCCTAAACAGGGGTACTCAGTAAGGGTAGTGCAGATTTTCTAAACCGAGTTGAAAAAGTGCGATGGTTGAAAAAATGTCAAACGTGGTTGTAATTAACTGAAAATTAGCAGAATTTAAGTTCATCATATGTTCTTGGAACTCCCCAAATTTGAGAAAAAAAAACTTCGGGAAGTGGGTTAAAAACTGTCCTAAACAAGGGTACTCAACAAGGGTAGTGCAGATTTTTCTAAACCGAGTTGAAAAAGTGCGACGGTTGAAAAAATTACAAATGTGGTTGTAATTAACTGAAAATTAGCAAAATTTAAGTTCATCATATGTTCGGAACTCCCCAAATTTGAGAAAAAAAAAACTTCGGGAAGTGGGTTAAAAAATGTCCTAAACAAGGGTACTCAGCAAGGGTAGTGCAGATTTTTCTAAACCGAGTTGAAAAAGTGCGACGGTTGAAAAAATTACAAACGTGGTTGTCATTAACTGAAAATTAGAAAAATTTAAGTTCATCATATGTTCGGAACTCCTCAAATTTGAGAAAAAAAAAACTTCGGGAAGTGGGTTAAAAAATGTCCTAAACAGGGGTACTCAGCAAGGGTAGTGCAGATTTTCTAAACCGAGTTGAAAAAGTGCGACGGTAGAAAAAATGTCAAACGTGGTTGTAATTAACTGAAAATTAGCAGAATTTAAGTTCATCATATGTTCTTGGAACTCCCCAAATTTGAGGAAAAAAAAACTTCGGGAAGTAGGTTAAACACTGTCCTAAACGGGGGTACTCAGCAAAGGTAGTGCAGATTTTCTAAACCGAGTTGAAAGAGTGCAACGGTAGGAAAAATATCAAACGTGGTTGTAATTAACTGAAAATTAGCAGAATTTAAGTTCATCATATGTTCTTGGAACTCCCCAAATTTGAGGGAAAAAAAAACTTCGAGAAGTGGGTTAAAAACTGTCCTAAACAGGGGTACTCAGCAAGGGTAGTGCAGATTTTCTAAACCGAGTTGAAAAAGTGCAACGGTTGAAAAAAAGTCCAGCTGGACCACCACGTCAGATTTTCAACCGTTGCACTTTTTCAACTCGGTTTAGAAAATTCAGTAGTGGTTCTACACGTAAGACATGTCTCATTTGGAGACATATGGGCCCAGTTTATGTGGCCCAATATTGTCACTAGTCCATTAAGCCCATTAACAGTTATGATTATGAAACCTTCCTAACCTATTTATAGTTATTAAAATAAAATAATATTGGGAATAACTGTCCATTTTCTCTGTTACGGTAATACTCTCTTTGATGGGAAGAGTGTGAGAAGATTTCATGAGAGAGTCCCTAATCTACCATGAAGAAAGCTTGTGATTTCATCAACATCATACATAAATAAGTCTTGCATAGATTAGAACGCTAGGCTTATCACAAGATTTAAACCTTCAGTGATCTTCAATGGTTAGAAAAGAAATCAATCTAATCACCATGGTAGAAAATAAGCTCCTTCTACATTCTATTTGAATTTGAATACACAAAGAAAGCATGTTGGAAAAGTTTATCTATATATATATATATATTTATGGTTAAAAAATCATTTCTCAGCTAAAAGAATTTCCCTTTGTAGGGGAAACAAATCCAACTTAGATAAATAAAAATTTCTCTTTCCCACTTTTCTCCTCCCCAAGATGTGCTTTAATGAGGACAAATCCATTCTTACCATAACTCATACCTGTTCCACCCTGTTCTTGAACCATCTGGCATGAGTCTTTATACTCAGAAGGAGGAGTTAGGAGGAATACAATTATTTTGTCAGTTCTTCAAATTTTATTCAGTCGACCCATTGAAAAGAATCACCAAAAAAATCTCCTTTGTTTCCATAAATATTAGTATCAAGACATAATCAAACTAGCCAATTTAGTAATTAAAATAGTCAATCAAGTAGTTAATATAGTTGTGTTTTCCTGCTTTCATAAAAATCTGGTTTACAATAAAAATTGAAAGAAAAAGAAAAAGAAAAAACACATACACAAAGGAAAAAGATCTATATATCTCATCCACATGTAAGAAGACCCACACAATCCGTGACTCACGTGTATAATATTTGATAATGATCTGGTGCCCCACTTTTTGTCTGCACACACATTATTGCACACACGTTATTCACTCAGCAGAAGAAAGAAAGAGAATGGATTAGTGGCTGAAAACAAACAGCCTTGGAAAGTTGATGTACCAAAAAAAAAAAAAGATGAAAAAGACTAACAATGTGATTCAATTGACTTCTCCGTGTAGAGGCCTAACCCTTACAGTGGACTTATAAGAGGTAACTCAGTTTGCTTAGGACCACGGTTTGTAATTGGAAGTTGTAGGTTCAATACTGCACTACTATACTCGAGTTACAGGGGAGTTTACGTAGTTTTTCTCTGAATATGGAGGGATTAGTCCAACCCAAAAAGCTAAAAACTCTGCGATCACGAAAAAAAAAAAAGTGTTGGTGTAGAGGCACAAACATCACTTGGATAACGTGGACCAGTACCCTTGAATGATATCACCAACACATTATTTTCATAGGTTCGTATCATAGAAAAATTGTTTTGTTTTCCTTTTATACATACCACTATTTAATTTTTTTATTCAAATTCGCACATGTATATCCCTTACCAGCTACGGTACAACTTGGAGACATATTTACAAAATACAAACTAATTTCCATTAAAAAGAGGTCTTTGATTTTCTATAGGAGCGATGTGATTGCAAATTTCCTTTCCATCGCTGAGAAAGGAATCCTTAGGTGCTTAATCTTCTTCTTGCACAAAGAAATCCTTAAAATTCATAATGATTTATATATAAGGTGAATATTGAAGAACAAATGATAAATAAAAAAATAACCAATATGATAGGACCAGTGTTGCCTCCTTAATACTAAGTGAGACAGAGAGAGGTATTTTGATAATTATACCAGGCTTTATTAAGTGTAAATAATATGGAATTCTCTAATTTAAGTAACATTTATATCCTAGGTCCATGGGATAGAACATAAGTTGAATCAACCATGGGTTAAAATCTCGGCCGAGACCGGTCCGATATCTCGCTGAGATATCGGACTCGGCCCAGATTCTCCAAAATCTCGGCCGAGATGGCCGAGATTTTCAATATCTCGGGATTTTTTTCATCTCGGCCGAGATATCGGCCGACATGACCATTATCTCGGTTTTTTTTTTTTTTTTTTTTTTTTTTTTTTTTTTTTTTTTTTTATAGATGAAGGATAGAGGTTTGTCACTTACTCACTTGTGTAATTGTGTTGTTTTCTTCATTTATAAGTTAGATCGATATACTTTCATGCTAAATCTACTCATACACATGATTTTGAAATTTTTTTTCAATTTTTTTTATTTTCGGATTTTTTAATATTTGAATTATAATATATTATTTTTTGGGGATTTCATCATAAATATGTTGTTTTAATGATTCATGATCATTGTATAGTGTGTAAATGATAGATCTACATACTTTTATGTTAGATCTATATATTTATGATTTTGAAAATGATATTATTAATTTTTGTTTTGCAAAAAATAATTATTGCTACTTGTTAGGATATTTGTGATACCAAAGGCTTATTAATAGTATGTAGATGATATATCTACATCTACTCATAGTCATAAATAATGTTTACATTATATGAAATACTGGAAAAAAGACAGTGAACTGCGAGTCTGTAACACAGACAGGACTCATAACTTAAGGTGACCGAGATTTTGATTTATTGTTGTTACTAATGGAAACAAATATAGTTTTCCAGCATTTTCTAATATTCTGGATTTTTTGGATATTTTTGTGAATTTTTTTGGATTAAAAAAAAAATTCACACCGCGATGACCGCTACGGACCGATATCCGCGACCGATACCGATATCATATCGGTTTTTCGGCCCGGCCGATACCGCGACCGAGACCGAGATTTTAAACCATGGAATCAACTAAATCTCAAATGTGAATTTGATTGCCCCACATTAGCTATTAGCCAGCTAAACCAATATTGGCCGTGATTTCAGCCTGGTCCCTTTGTATTTCCGTGTGGACGTATTGAGGAAGAAAAAAAAAAGTCAAATAAGATAGGACATGGTCCACAGCAGACTTCAGTCAGATACCCAAACATAATTGAAAATGCCTGATGATCCTCATCCATCCAAACCATGTTTATGGACTAAACTCATCATCAAATCCCATAAAAACACACCTTAAAACAACAAGATCTGGACATCTCACAGCCTCCCATTTTCCTCCCATCAACCCCAACAAAATCCGGCCAACAAAATCCACCAACCCAAAAAAAAGAAACCCCAACAAAATCCACCAAAACAAAAAAGAAACAGAGAGAAAGAGCTTCAAAACTACAACTCCTTTGATTCCACTCAATAATGGCGAAGAGTAACATCAAACTTGAGCACTGCATTAAGAGTGACAGGATCAAAGAAAGCCCTCTCAATCACAGCAAAACCTCTAGCAAACCGAAACAGCCCAGTCCCAGAAATCACAGAAACCTCTCTCTTACTCAGCTCCAAACGATCTGCACCTTGGATCTCTAGAGTGCTTCCGTTGTATCTTCTGTTTGTGAAGATGATTGAGAAGACAAAGTGGAGAGACTGACCATTCAAGGCCGAGCCCACATATATTCCTTGGGCTCGACCAACTTGGCTGGACCTGGGGTGTAACCGCTCAGTGAGCTTGTTGTCCAGGACCGTAACTGTTCCAAAACTGAGAACGTTGGACTTGGAGCCATTGGTGCCTGCTACTGCAAGTCCTGTGGTGACCCTGCCACCCACCAAGTCGTGCATGTAGAAGGACATATGGGTCTCCTTGGGCTTCATGGCTTGGGCTTGGAGGGTACCCCACATGACTAGGAGAAGTAGAAGGAAGCCATTTCTAGCTATGGTGTTTTGGGCCATTGGATTCTGGAGGAGAATAGGGGGCTTGGGATGCTCAAGTTCTGGCCAGAGATGGTGAAGACTTGCTAATATATAATAGTTTTGCTAGCATTATCTATTTTGTATCCTATCTGGAATGCACGTGGAAGACCACATGTTTTGGTTTATTACCACGTGAGCAAAGTTGTAGGTAATGTAGCAGTCTTAAGTATCCTGTTCCCTTGTAAGGATATTATTAGGTGTAGGTGTAGGTGAAGGTGAAGACTTTCTGAATTTATTTTTTTTGGTTTGGATGAGGACAAACGACAAGGGATTTACTGTGAAATGGAACTTTCCCTTTGGGCTTCCTACATTTTTTCAAGTGTGTGTGAATGTCAGAAACTTTTGTTGTCAGAAACTTTTGTTGGGGTCGTGCTCTCCTATTGATGGTTTCTAGATATATGTCCCTGCAGACAGCCTTGTGGAGCCTACTTGGGGGCCATCAATCACGGGAGAGGTGGGGTCACAAGATCTAAGTTCTTCCAATCATTTTAAACCCTTGAATTGTGGACAACAAATTTAATGACTTTATAAAAAAAAAAAAAATTAATTTTGACCCTGAATCCAATGTCTAATCCATTATTAGGTGTGCAAGATGAAATATATGCAGGTAGTCACTAGTGGTTCTAATTTAATCTAAGTCATGTTGCTTTTTTTGTTAAATGAGATTTTATCTAGAATGTTGATGACTGACTTGGTATCATCTGGTCCTACATGTACAGAGCTTGTATCGAATGTTCATAATAAAAATAAATAAATGAATATTATGATGTGCTCCCAAGAGAGGGTTATAAGTGCAGGAAACGTGCTTAGAGATGATAAGGTTACAATTCTGAAGCAAACAAATCAATGCCACCATTAGTCATTACCAGAAAGGAGGTTTATTTTACAATAAACAACCATCAAAAGTAAAGCAATAATCCAATAACCAACTAATAGAAAGAAGAATGCAAGAGGACATATCATAGAATATAATTCATGAACACCCCATTGAGCTACCACTTATCTAAATACCAATTGGTGATAGGAAACGGCACAACAATAGTTTTATGGTGAGGGCGAGGGCTCGACCACAATTATGACCGCTCAGGAGTGAGGGTGGACGTTGACCTCAACACTCTTATATAATGTATTTTAGTCATGTTCCCCAATATTAGTTGTGCAAATTTTTTGCAATAAAATTCAATCGTTACTATTGTCAAACTAAAATCTTTAACAATGGGAAAGTATTTGCTAGGACAGTTTTGAGTCCCCTCCAAGGAAAAGAAAGAAAAATAAGGAGGGTATCAATCAATAAGTAATATATCCAATTCTTTTATACAATTTGACTTTGCTGCAGTCTTGATGTGATCATCTGCATTCATGATCTGTCACTAGCATTTAATCCTTACTTTCAAATGCTATATTTCATTGAAGAAAGGATCAAATCAGAATAGGTTAGTGGCTCCCAGAGTCCAAGTTGAATAAAAAAACCATCTCTGGGTTTACTGGATGTTACCAGAATAAAATAAAATAAAATAAAAAAATCCTTTTTTCTAATGGACGTAGCCCACCGCCAAATTAGACTAGGGACTATGTCAAAGTTTCAACCAGCAAACAAGGTGTTAGATAAGTAAAGTTGTTTTGAGATTGAAAATGTTTGTTGTGCAATATTGTGAATTCTCCAATTTCTTTTTTTTTTTTGATGTATGATGGTGACTGGTGAGAAATTCAAAACTCATGTACACTATGATGTCTCAAATAGCCTTTAAAAACCTTAAAATAATTTTATTTTAGAAGTTGACCCAAGGAATTCTAATGAACAAAACTCTAAAAAAACCCTCTGGTTGTTTTATTAAAATTTCTCTTGAGAGATTTTTTTAGTTCTTCCTATCAAATGGACCCATAGACTCCTCAAGTGCAACATCTGTGATGTGGTGGGATTAGTGACTGGTCAAAAGTGGGGCCTCTTCCTCTTTTTGGACTGCAAAAGTTGGGGGACTAGTTTGAAAGTATTCTTGGGTCAAAAATGTATCCTTACAGCTGCCTCCCAGTAATAGATTTGTGGGATTACAGCTACCTTCTTAGAAGGAAATTTGGAGCCCCCTGCTACAAGCCAAAATGAGACCATAAATATAATAGATTTGTAGGGTGCTTTACCATGATGTCGTGGGTGGCTGCATCGCATGTCAATGATAAAATATGGTAAACTATTTAGGTGAAGGTACTTTGGTAATATTTTTATATCTTTTGTCATCAGTGGGAGAAATCATGTTAAAGAGATACTAATCTATAAACTCTCCCAAATTTATAATATATTTTTTAATTATCTAATCTACAAAATCCTCTGAATTCTATATCGGTTTTTGTGATTCAAACAAACTTAAATAAACTCAAACTCTTACATGCGAGGAGACACAACTCATACATGTGAGATAATATATAACAACTCACAAATATATGCCTTGTGGGGGGTAAAAACTGCTTTTCTAACACTGAGATAAGGGGTCATCGCTTATTCTGTTATGAATGGTGTAGCACTAAGAGAGACCTTACAGTTGGGAGTAGTTGTGGATCCAAGTCCCTTTTAGCCTGTAGAATACTTGGGGTTTATAAAATACAACATCATTGACCCCATTAGTAATATAAAAACCAGGTCAGTGTCCCTTCCGTGCCTAGTGTCACGCACTATATCAGTATCCTCGTCCTTACGTTAATAACATGTTGCAGGATAAAATACCATGGCTCACCTTCGAATCCTTGGTTTTATTGAAAAGGTTCAACAAGAGAGAAAATGCAACAGGATAATGTACAGTCCCCACCAAATCCACTTGCTGGCTCAAGTTTTAAGAATTTAAAATGTCTGTTTACTCTAATCCTTCTATATTAGGTGTAAAGATGTGATGTAGCGGAAGCGTCACCTATTGATTCGATTAGGAATACCAGATTATAGGTATCAAAATTCGTTGATTCAATTAAATACCGAAAACTGGAAGAAACAAAAGGGAAACTTCTCTGAAATTTTAGTCAATATATGTTCTGATAGCCATCAGGTTTACAAGGGTATAAATATAACCCTAAAACGAAAAAAAAGTAACAAAATAATACGAAAATAATTAAAATATTCAATTTTTCCCAAAATGGGAAAAAATTGAAATAAAGACACAACTAGAAACTATTAATCACGACCAATTCAACGCAGAAAAAAAGGGGGAAACTTATTTCGACCTTCCTACTAAAAGTTATTACCCAAACAAATATTACCAAAAATAGAAAAAAAAACGCATTTTTGGAGGCCTAAAGAAAGGAATTTGTCCGAAAAGGCCGTACATCAGGGGCATAGCCACTAAGTTCGATTGTTGGACCGTTTCCACTAAAAAACCTCTGGGATTTCTCAAAAAACGAACACTTTGAAAAGTTTTCCCAAAACCGAAATTTGCCTTATTTGACCCTATGTTGATCCCACCTTTTCATGAAATCAAAACCTTTCTGCACTGCATCATTCTCCCTAGGGTGGAGAAAATTCGGCCTCAAATTGCCAGTAGCATCATCTTCTGAAAAATCTCCAAAATAAGGAATCAAATTAATGCTTCACGTTAAACACATCAGCAGTCCGAATATGACTAGGCAATTTCAAACGATAGGCATTGGGATTAATCTTCCCAATGATCTCAACAGGCCCAATTTTCTTAGCAGAAAGTTTATTATAGTCGCCCACAAAAAATTGAACTTTAGTTAGGACCACCCAAACAAAGTCACCTACCTCAAACTCCACATGGCGACGTTTCTTATCAGTAAGCATCTTATATGTAGCGGCTGCCTGAACTAAATTATCATGAACCTGCTTATGAATGGCCTGTAAACCATCAACAAATTCTACAGCCTTGCCATGAACTTGACTCTTGCTAGGCAATGGAATCAAATCAAGAGGACCACGAGGAATCATAGACTAAACTACCTGGAAAGGACTAAATCCGGAACCCCAGTTAACTGCATGGTTATGAGCAAACTCCGCTTGACAAAGCTTTTGATCCCAAGATTTAACATGGTCACCTGTCAAGCACCGCAATAAATCACCAAGAGAAGGATTCACTGCCTCTATTTGCCATCAGTTTGAGGGTGATGGGCACTGTTAAAGCCTAGTTTGGTGTTAACCATCTTCCAAAGACTTCGCCAAAAATGATTAAGGAAACGTGTTTCTTTATCATAAACAATAAAAGAAGGAAAACCATGGAGACGATAAATATCTTGAAAGAACAACTGAGTAACGTGTACTGTGTCAGTGGTCTTCTTGCAAGGGATAAAGTGCACCATCTTTGAAAACCGATCAACCAGCACATAAATAGAATAATTTCCCCATTGCGTTCGTGGTAAACACAATACAAAATCCATACTCACATCAGTCCAAGGTTGAGTAGGAATAGGCAAAGGCATATACAACCCTGCATTAGTGGCTTTTCCCTTGAACACTTGACAAATTCTATACCGCTACACAAAACGCTCCACCTCCTTGCGAACAGTAGGCCAAAAGTAAAACTCTCGTACTAGTTGCAAAGTGCGATCCCTACCCACATGACCTTCACCATGAAGCTCCTTAATAATCTGCATGAACAAACTGCAATCGGGAACACATAATTGATTTCCTTTAAAAAGAAACCCATCATGCAAGAGAAAATCTGTCCGCTCACCTACCTGCACAACAGCCATAATAACAGAGAAGTAGGGGTCAGTGTCTAATAAATCACGAAAAGAATCAAACCAGGTACCTCTACTCTCATAGAGGTAAGAAAACTGCTTTGTCGACTAAGAGCATCTGCAACTCGGTTGGTAATTCCCGCCTTGTGGTTTAAAACGGACGTAAACTGCTGTAAATAGGTAGACCAAGAAGCATGTCAGGCTGAAACTTTATCCTGACTATGGAGATGCTTTAAAGCATCATGATTAGTATAGAGGATGAACTCCCTGTCGCGACCCCGGAACGGATCCCAGGCCCCGCGACGGTGTTGATTGTGATTATTCTTGTTTGATCATTGTTTTCCCACAGGTTCCCGCGGTGAGGATTCCCAAAGACACGCGGAATCTGGCTCACACGTACACGATTTGCGGAAGCGTGTAGCAAAACACAACTAGATAAGCACCAGTAAAATATTTAGGTGCTATCACAATAATATACAAGACAAAGTATCAAAGGAATAAGTTAACATGGCATTCCCAACATTGTTCAAGTTACAAGTCTAACAAGAAAGTAAATTAAGTTTTGTTACAATTCCCAAGAGAGGCCAACAGAGGCCAATACACATCTCCAACATAAACAAAAGAACCCTAAGACAAAATGTGACGAAACTCAAGAACCAGACCGACATCTAGATGACATCGTCGGGCTGCCACTCTCTCACGGGAGTTGGCTCACAAGCCTCCTCCTGACGCTCCTCCTCAAAGGCAACGTCTCCTGCACCTGGGCACCAACAAGCAAGGGTCAAACACGACGGTTTGGCAGGTAATCAATATAGGCACGAACATGACAATAATACTTTGGAAAAACACTTAAAATCGAATACTTGATTTGAACTGTCACAATAGCTGAGGTATCAAAACAAACTAGCATGAGTACTAAATATATCATGAAAAGTTACAATCCACAAAGAGCCCATCCTTTCTCTATCATCTATATGATGAAAAGAGCAAGCACGCACGACAAGCACGATATACATAATATAAGCACGACACGATTCCCACATATACGGGGATTCCGGCCGCGGAACCGGACACGCACGATGTGTAATAAATACACGACTAGTCTGCAGACAGTCCACATGTTTAAAGACCCCCAGACAGTGGATCAAACCGAAAGGGCAGTCTAAGCTCAGTGGTGTTTACTTAATTCATGAATGCACAAAACACGCGAAGCACGATCAAACACGTCGAGATAAAAAGGGAGAAATCACTTATCAAAACACGACGAGCAAGACTAGCACGGGCATAATAATTATGCATAACACGCTTAGGAAGAGATCCCCTTTTCTCTTGAAACAAAACTCCCAAAACAAGCTTGTACTAACACTTCAAAACAAGTTCACGATGATATTCATTTTATCAAAACTAAAGCACGAACACAAGGCTTATCAAGCACACGTAATGACCTTTGGATGGTCGTTGTGAAATCGAAGCCCCGATGTTGGAAATTAAATAAAATTGGTGCCCCAGAAGTTTAAAGACATCTTGGGTTTCGAGTGCACAATATCAAGCTAAAGGTCACTTAACATGTTCTAGTTTTTCATTCTTACAAAACTCTTCAAAATACACAAACAGTGAATTTCGGTCACCTCGCGGTCAGGTGTCGGCTAGCCGAACTGGGACATGGCGGCTAGCCGCAAGGTGACCGCCAGGCTGACCGCTGGAGAGCAAATCGAACTTAGCTCTCGGGAAAAGGAACCGTATTTGCGCGGTTGGCTTGCGGTTAACCGCGAGTGGGACTGGCGGTTAGCCGTGAGCTGACCGCGGAGCTGACCGTAAACCACAATCGAAATGCCAGCTTCTGGAGAAGAAACCGCAGTCCACGGTTGGCTTGCGGTTAACCGCGAGCGAGACTGGCGGTTAGCCGTGAGCTGACCGTGGTGCTGACCGCTGATCCCAGATGAAAATGCTAGCTTCTGGAAAAGTAACCGCTGAGTTCGGTCAGCCTGCGGTTAGCCGCAGTGGACACAGACGGCTAGCCGCGAGCGGACCGTGGAGCTGACCGCCAATGCACGGGTGTGCGGTTCAGTGCAGATTTTCACATTTTTCCTTCATCCTTTCCATTCATTCTCATTCCTCTTGTATTCCCTGAGCATATAGGCTCTTCAAGGGTAGAATACACATCCAAAACCAACAAAACACAATCATGAAGCTTGTAAACACATTCATATGCAAAGTTTCCAAAACAACAATGTAGCTTAAAATAACATGCACAATGATCCTATAGAGATTACTTGCCTTGCCCAAATGCTAAACACTCTCCTCCAAGCTCTTCACAAAAGCTAATCTCACACTACAAGCAAAAACAAGAAAACACACAAAACTCACTCAAAATGGAAACAAGGAACCCATTTTCCAAATAGGGTTTGAAAACATGAAAAACATGCTCTTAAGAAACTAAAATGACTCCATGAAAAATATGGGTTGAAGCTCTTACCTAGAGAAGGTCAAACAAGAGAGAGGGAAGAAAAGGGAGCTCTTGCCCAACTTGAAAACTCAAGAAACTTGTATCAATGGAGAGCTTGCAAGGAGATGAAGAAAATGGTAGTCTTAGAATTTCCTTTGGAGCTCTCTAGCTAGATCAAACCAAGTGAGGAAGATGAAGGAGAAAAGAGGTTTTCTCTCTTGCCCTAGACTCAAAAGTTGCAGAGATTTGGAAATGAATGAAAAGGGAGGGGAAAGGGGGAATAAGTGATGACTCATGGGCCCCATTTGGCTTGAACTTGAAGTGACTAAAACATGGTCTTGTGGGCCTCGGATGACTTCGACGAAGAAGGATAAAATGATCGTCGAAATATCTAGTTTCCAAAAAGTATATTTTTGACATGGTTTTGAGATCTCGAAAATTGTGTCCAGATTTGTGCAAGAAAGACAATTTTACCCTCCTTGGGCCAAAACATGGGTTTTTGGGCTTCAAACATGAATGGTCTTAAAACGAAAGTTGTAACACATAAAAAGATCATTCAAATGAAATCAAAACCACACTCACACGGAAAACGATACGATCTTCCCAAGCTTACACGTGCACTCAAGCATTCTTGAGTGTGTCTAACCAATACTAAACGTTCTCAAAATTCCCAAAGCTATGTCCAGGACTAAAGCTAATCACTTCTAACCCAACCACAACTAAACCCACTTAAGACTAAACACATATTAATCGCACACTAATCGAACTGGTCTGGGTCGGGGTCTAACACTCCCAATGGAAAAGATAGTGTCGCCAATGCCGAACTGCTTGGACCACCGCGTAAAATTCAATATCATAGGTACTGTAAAGCGCTCTAGAACCCGAAAGCTTCTCGATAAAATAAGTCACTGGTCTACCATGCTAACTCAAGACTGCTCCAATGCCAACTTTTGAGGGATCACAGTGTAACTCAAAAGGTTGGGAAAAATCAGGTAACACCAAAATAGTCGCAGTAGTTATACCCGTTTTGATAAGCTGAAACGCCTCTCCTGTTTCTTCTGTCCAGTGAAATCTACCCCCTTCATACAATCAGTCACAGGTGCCATAATACTACTGAAGTGTGGTATGAAGAGCCGATAAAAGGCGGCAAGCCCATGAAAACTTTGAACCTCAATAATGCTGCGCGGTCGTGGCCATTGTTTTATGGCCTCAATTTTGGACTCATCCACTTGCAACCCATCACCAGAAATCACATAACCAAGAAATAATACCTTGGGTGTCAAGAAAACACACTTCTTCAATGTTGCATAAAACTTATCCATGCGAAGTATACTTAACACCTCGCGAATATGCTGTATATGCAACTCAATATTGGCATTGTAAATCAGAATATCGTCAAATTATACTATGACAAACTTACCAATAAAAGGACGCGAAGCCTGATTCATCACACGCATAAATGTACTTGGTGCATTAGACAAGCCGAATGGCATAACCATCCACTCATAAAGTCCTTCTTGTGTCTTAAATGGTGTCTTTCACTCGTCACCTGGCCGTATCAGAATCTGGTGGTAACCACTCTTCAAGTCCAGCTTTGTGAAAATCGTTGCACCACTAAGCTGGTCTAGAAAGTCATCCAAATGGGGAATAGGAATTCTGTAACAAGTTGTGATTTTATTAATTGCTCGACTATCCACACACATATGCCAAGACCCATCTTTCTTGGGCGTTAATAGAGCAGGTACTGCACACAAACTAAGGCTCTCCCATATATGACCTTTAAAAAGCAGCTCCTCCACTTATCGCCGTAACTCCTCGTGCTCACTTGGACTCATCCTGTAGTGAGGCCTACTTAGAGGCACCGCTCTTGGTTCCAAATCAATTTGGTGCTGGATGTCACGTAAAGGTGGCAATCCATTTGGTAAGTTATCTGGGAACACATCATGAAACTCCTCAACTAGGGATACTGCTGCTTTAGGAACTGCATTCTCTTCTCCAGTGTCCTTACTAATCAGCACATATATAGTACCGGTATCTCGCATCTCCTCTTCAAATCTCGCCAGTGATAAGAGATTGGTATCGTCCCCCGTAGGTTTGGATGTGTGCAAATCCTTACTGGGTAGTAACAATCTTGGTGTTGTTGAAGGAGAAACTGTAATTATTGGTGAACCCATCATGAGTCACTCTATAATCATACTGCCACGGCCTTCCCAAAAGTAAATGGCAACATCCATTGCCACCACATCACGCAATACTTGGATCTTTATATCTAGAACCAATAGAAAATGAAATCAAAGCTCGCTGTGAAACTATTCTCTCCACCTTTTTTCAATCATGCAAGCTTATATGGTTTGGGATGCGCCTTAGTCTTCACCCCTAATTTCTGTGCTGCCTCTGCCGACAGAAGATTCTCACAACTACCAGCATTTATGACGAAGCGACAAACTGTTAGTATTTTTATTGGCTAATTCATGGGTTAGACAAAACTCTGGGTCCATTGAGTTGTATTTTC